>MU158854.1:303612-370780 GCA_015888305.1 Antheraea pernyi
GTAGTCCGGTGAAGCTGTAAAGACCTTGCCAGGTCAATAGCATAGTCAGTTCGAAAAAAAAAAAAAAGTTTTTTATCATAAGTACCATAGAGTTATAAAAATAGAGTATTTGGCGAGATCTTGGAATGTCATGTAGTGGATTTTATATTTTATTCATAATCTTGTATTATTTAGATCTATATTTTGTAATATTGGTGGAGTTTTACTTAATATAACTTGGTTATTGTGCACAAGTGAAGTGGATGGGAAATTATATATATATATATATATATATATAGATAGATAGATAGATAGATTCTGACTTGCCACAAAAACTCTCTGGAAACTTCTACCAAGACGGCCACCATCTTGTTAGTTCATTGAAACGATCGTAAGAAATTTGTAATATCATCACATACTCGACAATGGCAGTAATAATCTAGTTAAAGATCGGTCGCTAAAAATAAAATGAAATAAATAAAGTAGCGCATTTACTTTTACATCCATTTAGAAAAAGCTGTCATTTTAGGCATTACAAATAGTCAATTCAATTTTCTATACGTGTATAAATAAATCATTTTTTAAATACTTGCAGCACCGTCTGGGCCGCCTGTAGGGTTCATGGCGTCCGCGCGTTCCTCCTCAGAGATAATAACGCAATGGCAGCCACCTCTTGAGGAACATAGGAACGGACATATCTTAGGATTCGTTATTAGATACAGATTACGCGGCTACGACAATAGCCCTTGGACTTACCAAAACATCACGAACGAAGCACAGAGGAATTACCTAATACAAGACCTGATCACGTGGAAGGACTATAACGTACAGATCGCAGCGTACAACGATAAAGGAGTCGGAGTATTCTCCGACAGTTACACTATTAAGACGAAAGAGGGCGTCCCTGAAGCTGCACCAGACAGTGTTCGCTGTGAACCGTTAAATTCGACTGCAATAAACGTATGGTGGGTTCCGCCTAATCCCCAGAAAATTAATGGTATTAATCAGGTATGTATTTATCTTGGTAGCCAATTATATAGGAAACTAGCTGTGCCTGCGACTCCGTACGCGTCGAACGTATGTAAAAAAACAGTGACTAATAAAATCATCTGAAAGTATTAAGTCCATTTACTTATCTAATTTTCTTAAGTACTTAAATCCCGTCGCCATTAAAATTACAATAACTTTTGATAAAGTAAACCAACCGATTTTAATGGAATCGAGACTAAATGTTACTCGAGGATATGCTTTACGATTGGTGAGGTGAGAAACAGTCTAAGACTAAGTTACTGTTTCGACCACAGTTTTTTATTGTTTAAACTTGAACCGTTTCGAAACAATAAAAGACCGAGAAAGATGTGATAGAAATCGTTTGGTAATGTTTTGTGAAAACTAATCGGAACAATAGAAGTTGGTCGAATTTAAGAATAAATAATCCACAGTACAATATTACAACTGCGAAAGTAACTCTGTCAGTTGTTTCTTACCAACTTTACATAATCAAACCTCTGAACCGATCGTACTAGAGTTTAATATAGATGTAATCCGGAATTTGAAGGACAGGTTACTTTCAAAATCTCGAAAAAAGGGTTAGTAATAAGTAAATAATATAAAAACTTAAGCAAGAACCTGGTTATTAAAATAAATGTTTAAGTCCCCCACCATGTAGCTCAGGTATAAGTAATCCTTAAAATGTTTTGGTCCAAATTTTAAATTGCTATTATTATTAACAAAGAACGTGTCTTTACTTCAAAAGTCGTTGTGAAAAAAGACTTCCGAAAAAATCGGAACAATCACGTTAGAGAGAGATTTCAGCTTGGCTTAAGATACAAGATGTTCAATATTGGAATCAATTTCGATTCAAATTATCTCATTCCATACTGTAAATTATCATATTTCACCATAAATATGAACGTTTCACAATTATATGTGATTTTTTAAAATTACGTGGAAGGAATTTAGTCCTAGGCGGATTGCGTGATGCCCATATCTGATGCAGTTAGAAAATAATGAAATGCAGATTGGTCGCGTTTAAAATCATACAATGTAATTAAAAAAGGTGACGGTGCAGGTGACGGCGAGGGCACGGTTATTAAAAAATGATTTTGTCCATGATGTCCGATCGTCTTTCCGTTATTAACAAATTATTTCGAACATAAGCTGTGTTATTACAAAAAAAGTTAAATACGTATTAAATACTTGGTTTTAAAAAGTTTCTCAATAAATGCATCGCGCTCGCCCAAGGCAAGTTCGCGTTATCCTTTTTCAAAAGTCTAACCTTTTTTTTTTAACGTGGAGAGAAAATCCATCATGGACTGTCAGGCCCTCGGGGGAGAGCCTGAGCTGAACTGACCACCAGCCTTTATGATAGTCACGCAGGGGTGGTGCCATTCGGCGACTTTAACCGGCTAAAACTCCACGACAACCAACGCCGCACTATGGGTGGTGTCACGGGGTGCGCGAACAGGCTCCGCAACGCCCTCCAGCGGCAGGCGTTTCCCACGCCACACTCGACTAAGGCAGCCCGGTTGCGAGACTGTCTCCCAGCCCGCCGAACACGTGCAATGGGAGTCCATGGCCCCCGCCCTTTCCCCCCTGGGTTCGGTCGGCAGCGGAAAGTCTAACCTAACGTAACCAAAGCGAGACAAAAAAAACAAGATGGCGATTCTGCGACCGCGGTGCATTTAATATGAGACCTTTTTAAGGCCAGGGTTCAATACGTATTTAACTTTTTTGTAATAATACCGAAGTCTTTCTTCAGCGAAGTCGTTTAGAGATGAATAAACAAAAAAAGATTTTTTTTTCAATACCTTTAAAAATATTTATAATTACAGGGTTATAAAATGCAAGCTTGGAGATGGGATGATAATGAAAATGAAAACGTCGAACAGAAGCTCGTTAGCGTACCACCGAATTTGTTGGATCCTCTCACAGAACAGTCCGCCATTATTATTGGTCTTGAGAAGTTCACCGAATATAACGTAACAGTATTATGCTTCACAGAACCTGGAGACGGTCCACGGTCTGAATATATTTTAGTCAGAACCAAAGAAGATAGTAAGTATTATGTTTTATATTTTACCAACTGACTTCTTTTAGTGAATAACACATAATTTTTATTTGTCATGATTCGCATTTATTAACTTTAAAAAAATATATACCTATTAATTTATTAAGCGTATGCAATAAATATTTTCGTATAAATTACATATTACATGTCAGTTGAACTTGTTTTACTTTTATCGCAGAAATACCACTAGCATAAGACTAAATTATGAGGAAACGCGGTCTGAAAGAAATTTGAAGAATAGGTTAAAACAGGAGTCTATTTCTGTCGCACTCCGCCTGACCTATTATATAGAGCGCGAAAAAGACAAATGCAGCTCAGACTGATTATCATTACATAGTATAAAACAAAGTCCCCCACCGCGTCTGTCTGTCTGTCTGTACGCGATAAACTCAAAAACTACTGTATGGATTTTCATGCGGTTTTCACCAGTGAATACAGTGATTCATGGGGAAGGTTTTAGTATATAATTTTAATTTTTTTTTTATAGTCGGGGCGGGACAGCGTCTGCCGGGCCCGCTAGTATCAACATAAAATAGACAAAATCATGAATCCGTATATCCCGTTTCGTACTTCAAAATCGAACAGATTTCAGTTCTTTTTTGTTTAACATAAAAAAAACTGGGAATTTGTCTGTGACTGCCTGTTTCTATCTATTGATATTTGACATATCTGTGTCGTGAACATCTGAAAAAGGCGATATGTTTGTGTAACTTTATTACTGTGGCACCCAAATCTCATAATATTTTATTTTTAGACGAGATCAAAGCAGGATCATTGCGCTGATATAAATTGCACGATATTAAAATATTCGCTGTACTTCCATTGTTAAGTGAAAAAACAGTCAAATACATTTGTATGCAACAAATGATGACCGCGATTCCTCTTAAGACAATAACGAGAAAATAGCCGATAGTTAAAATGTATTGGCATCTGTCCATTTAATATATATATAACTAGCTGATGACATCTAAGTTTTAAAACGTAAAATAACTTTCGAAATTTCGAATAGATTTTTTATTTAAATGAATGTATTCTGGTATTAGAAATTATGTACCATATGTATTTTTACAAATAGCTATAATCTTACTTAATGTTAAATTACATTTTGGCCTAAAGAGAATTTTTAGAAACTTGAGAAAGGTAAATATCCTGATACACATTAGAAAATGCCCTATCCATCACCTCATACTTTTCTTCGGCTGAAAACTGAAGATTTTTATTATAGGTTTCAAGATATCCGAACACGCTTCCGCTCAGCCATGATCGTCATTCTCACACTATTTAGTAAAATCATAATTTAAAAAAAAACATTTAATTTTCTTTGAATCTAATTTTAGTTCCCGACGAAGTGGTAGGATTGCAATTCGATGAAATATCCGATCGAGCTGTTCGAGTTTCATGGACTCCACCAAAAAAATCTAACGGAGTACTGATAGGTTACAAACTAACCTATCAGATAAAAGATAATCCTGAAAGCATCAAAGAGGAGGTTCTCCCACCCAACGTTACCAGCATCAGAGTCGAGCATTTACAGGTTACTCTTTACGTACATAATATATTTTCAATATAATTAGTTATATAGCTACACTCTCAAAATTTCGCATCCTATGTAATCGGTACAAACATTTTTAACCATCCTTTTAGTTTAATGAAATTTTGTTTAAATTTTTTTTTCTCAATTACAGTAAAGATAACTTGGATATTATCTTCGATCAACAATAACTAGATAAAGGGTCACGTACAAAATCGAAGCTAATCCCTGTCTGCGTAAATATATACTTATGTGTAACTATTTGTTTAGTAAGAAAGAAAGCAAAAAAGTTTTAAAACAGTTTTAAGTTCAACCTAATTACAACCATGACTCCTAGTAATAAAGTCACGAATGTTCAAAACATTATCTAATACTTACGATAAAACGAGCAAAGCAATAAATTACTACCGTCACTTACAACATAAACAAATTTGTGTGAACTCAACCTTAACACGCAATGAATAAAGTACTTTTTCCCGTTATTTTGCGTGTTTGTGGGTGGTTGGCGAGCCTTGACTAAACATTTTACCACATTTTAAAATCGGTAACTTTGTTCAAAATTTAATATTATTTGTTAGTTTAAAGCTTAAAATATAACTTATTTAACATATATTTAGGGAAAGTAAGATACTCCGGCCGTTAAATTGCTTTTTCGTGTATCATTTTTGCATCATTTGAATACACTGCGGCATTGTGAAACGTGCTTACATTGGCTGTGTTACAAACTAAACAAAATAAAAGCTCACGTTTCAAGTGAGCTGTTATTTACTTTTTCTTTTTTTTTTAACGTGGGAAAATCCCTTATGGATACGCCACCCTCCTGGGGGAGAGGGTGGGTTATGTCCGACTCGCACAGACTAAAACCCCACGGTGTACCGACAGACCGTTTTGTGGGGGCGGCAAGGGATCGTTCAAGCTAATCAACCTTGTAGAGCCGCCCCCACGGTCTGCCCGGCGGCCACCTTCCGCCGGGCGGGGACCTGTTATTTACCTAGACGTATTTTTCGCGCCGACCCGATATCTAGTTATTATTGATCGAAGGACATTATATCCTCTATATTAAACTTGATTATATACACCATAAGCAGGTATTTTTATTTATTAAGAAAGTTGTGCATTGACTTAGATTTTCGTACCGAAAATCAGGTTGCGTTGCACGATCTCCGTATCATTATTAAGGTCAATGTATTTTTAGTTAACTATTTATTATATTTACCAAAGTTTAATAGTTCTGTTGTAATTCATACTGAAAACCCGTATCGTAAAAGTAGACCTTTTTTGAGAGTGGGTTTAACCTTATATCTTTTCCTTTTAGCTAAATGTATGACATGTTCTGTTATGTTATGAGAATGTGGTACGTCTAGAAGTTCGACTTTTTATTTCTAGACAAATCAATATTATAACATAATAAAATATACATACACCATAAATCGACGAAAATTTGACATGCACAAATAACATTTTTATTTCAAGCACGAAAATGATATGCTTGTTTTATATAATCTGGAAATTATCCTCAATTTTTAGTGCGTTATTTAGAAATTGGTATGATTCTGATGAGATACCGTAAATAACTCGTTTTGAAAACGGCGAACTACCCACTATGTTATAAAACAAGACACTGGCAGATGTATCAGTAACGCAATAACCAACAAGAAAAAAAATTGGTTGTCTGTAAATTCTTTTAACGGACGATAATTTTTCGTGATAACGTCATAAGAAAACATTGATGAAAAATTGCATGCTTTTATGAATTGAAATAATCTATATATAGATAGATGCTATACAAGCCGAACGCTTAGGCCGATCGCGCCTTCATCGCTTGTACCACGCTCTCGCTTGCACGCTCGGCTCAGGCGGAACGTGACAACGTCATGCTTTTTCGTGCGTGCAGCCGGCGTTCATCGATTTATACGTTATCACGTTAAAATTACTCGTTTATTGGTACGCAGGCGAGTACGCAGTACAAGGTGGGAGTACGCGCTATGACGGCTGTGGGCGAGGGGTTAGAGCGTGCCGCGACTATGCAGTCGGGCGTAGAGCCAGTACTGCCGGACCCGCCGCGCAACCTCGCACTCTCTAACATAGAGGCCTTCTCCGTGCTGTTGCAGTTCACACCCGGTTTTGACGGAAACTCTTCCATATCACTCTGGACTGTTCAAGTGAGTATTATTTCTAAGTACATATGGTTTATATGTACATAGACTAGAGGTGTACGAATGATGCTCAAATCGAATAAAACATCATAAATAATAGGAACCTGAAACAAAGACAAAATTGTAAAAAAAAATTGAGGCGGTCATAAGGACTGCCGACAGAAGTGAATACTCAAAACAATGAAATAACTTTGTTTTCTTTTAATTTTTAAATTAATTATAGTGTGCATTATTTAAATTTCATTATTTGTAAATTTTAATATATACAATGTATACTAACAACGCACGGAGGTATATCGATGTACATATATACACAGTATACATATGTATATGTCATGAGAAGCGTGCGGTGACGATGACGCGAGTTTGTGTACTTTTTATTCACCCAAAAAGTACACATTATATGCACAGTGTATATCCATATAGCTCATGGAAAGCGTTCGGTGACAATGACGCAAGTTCTATGAGGTTTGTTCACCCAAAAAAGTATTCAACACACCTAAACCAGTTTTCACTTCAAGAACATACTTTACATAAAATATTGGTTCATCGTAATTTTAGGCTCAAACTTCTCGCAACTCGTCATGGATCACGATATACGAAGTGAATGCTCCTGATGCTCAGTCGATACTAGTGACCGGTTTAGTACCATTCACGACGTATCGGCTGCGCTTGGTAGCGTCTAACATAGTCGGTTCGTCCACGCCCTCGGAACCTTGTAAAGAGTTCCAAACGATACAAGCCCCACCACAACATCCGCCCAGAAACGTCACAGTTCGAGCTGTAAGCGCCAATAATCTACGTGTTAGATGGATTGTAAGTATAATATTACTCAAGATTTCTATATAGAAAAAATGCTGCTGTCGTGAGCGCATCACGCACGAAAAACATTTAGACACTAGATCCATATCCTAAAAAAACATGATAATCTTAATTTAATATAAAGGTGAAGTCTTATAAAATTACAACATGTGTTTTTTTTGTCGTTGAGAAGTGGGGCAAGCGGTGTGATATGCATGCGCAGGAGGGAATAAGTAAACAGATAATATTGTTAACAATTAACATTTTGTGAGCAAAGTATATTTTTGTTTTCAACTTTTTTGTGTTCTTCTTCTGCACATACAATATATTGTTAGGTTAATGAACAACGCAGACCAAGTCGTGGTAACTTCTAAACAATAAAAATATAGTTTCATACATTATGTTGTAAATTAAAATTTAAGTATATCGGGATAGAATTTATTTATCTTTGGTATATCTATCGTATTCAACAATCGAAGCTACTGTGACTTACACAAATTAAAGACTTAATAAGAAATTGCCCTGTATCTTAGAGTCCGGAATCTAAAACGAGCACTCTGAATGGACAGTGCGTAGTATAGATGTCGCCAAACTTTTACCTCACTTTGAAGTAACTGCAAATAGCTGTGAAGTTAACAAAATATAAATAAATGTCTTTGATATAATGAACGAGAATTATTTTAGAAACAATGTTTTTTTTACTGTACCTACACAAACATGCGCGTAGGGACTTCATAGCGAACTAGACCATTGGTGAGATCCATAATAGCCTATCACCGCTCACTTACTTGTCGCAATAACATAAAATCGCGGACACAACATACCTTTCATGATTACTAAGTCTCTACATTATCTCTATATACGGATTTTAATATATTTTTTTTTTTTTTAAGTAGTGTGATATGATGTGTATAATTATTGTATATTTTAGCCTTTACAACAAAGCGAATGGTATGGTAACCCGAAAGGATACAATATAACATTCAAGCGCAGCGGCACAAACGATACATTGCACAGCATTATTGAAGACCACACGGCCAATTCGCATGTCCTGTCGAACCTAGAGGAGTGGTCCGTCTATGAAATACGAATGACGGCTATTAACGAAGTCGGGGTCTCAGCAGAAAGTCCTACAGCAGTCGAGAGGACTAGAGAAGCTGGTAAACATATTTATCATTTTAACTATTTAATGACGTTAGTTATGTCTAGTTTAGCTATATATAAACTAATTGAACCACGCGGTTTCACTCGCGGTTAATTTTACTAAACCTCGATCCCTGATATTCACGGACCACCCAAAACTATCACTTGTTCTTACTCGGTGTACATTCTTATTTGCAGTACCATCACGTGGACCTAGCGGTGTATCAGCGAATGCGACGTCCTCAACAACCGTACTAGTGTTGTGGGGTGACATACCAACACATGATCAGAACGGTCTGATTGAAGGTTACAAGGTTTGCTACGCGGCCGTCGTTCCACCGCCGCGACCCGAACACAAGAAAGTTGAATGTCAAGCCATACCTTCAAACCAAACCCACACGATCACTCTGACTGAACTCAGGAAATATGTCGTTTACCAAATACAAGTATTGGGATACACGAGGCTTGGAGACGGGGCTTTGAGTGACCCTCCCGTAACCGTAAGGACATTTGAAGATAGTAAGTATTTATAGCAATTTTATGGTAGTAATTTCTTTCATTATGGTCGTCATTTCTTTCATTATAGTCGTTATTTCTTTCATTGTAGTCGTTATTTCTTTCATTATAGTCATTATTTCTTTCATTGTAGTCGTTATTTCTTTCATTATAATCGTTATTTCTTTCATTATAGTCGTTATATATTTCATTGTAGTCGTTATTTCTTTCATTATAGTATTTTTTTCATTATAGTCGCTATTTCTTTCATTATAGTCGTTATTTCTTTCATTGTAGTCGTTATTTCTTTCATTATAGTCATTTTTTCATTATAGTCATTTTTTCATTATAGTCGTTATTTCTTTCATTATAGTCGTTATTTCTTTCATTATAGTCGTTATGTCTTTCATTATGGTTGTTATTTCTCTCATTGTAGTCGTTATTTCTTTTATTATAGTCATTTTTTCATTATAGTTGTTATTTCTTTCATTATAGTCGTTATTTCTCTCATTCTACTAGTAGGTGAGTTTCACAATTGTAATAAGTTTTATGTAGATACTGGCTGTTGCTTGCCTTTATATAGGTTTCACCTATACCTTGGCAACAGTACATTTATCATATTCATGGAAGATATCCTATGTACTTTTCTATACTCCTGACAATGTGCATTCAAAATTTCACGATTATTGGTTCAGTAGTTAAGGCATGAAAGTATAATAAACCAACTCGATGATGTAATATTAGTAAAAAAATTTACCATTTCCTTGTAACTTTTTTTTTTAATTTGAACTACAATATACTTTAATATGCCTAATAATTATCGTTTTTAATTTTGAACAGTACTGCTAATGAAATTTTGAATTTTGATTATCTACTCCATTGCTACCAAAATACTTTTATTATTTTCATATGAAATGATTCAATAATGTATATTATTCAGGTATATCAGGATGTCCACTGAACAAAATACATAAGAACATTCTAATTTACAATGTTTCAATTCAATATGTTATCGGGTCGTACATTAAAACAGTTGGATATACTGTAAATATAAGCGAACTATTTTAAGATTAGTAGTATTTTTTTAGTTATACGTTATCGTATCATGTACTTAAAGTCATTATTATATGCTAGTTTTGCTCGCGTTAATGAAAATTGGATTTATCCCTCGGTAACAGTATTTTTTTTATGAAGCTACACTATGTGCTTTTCTGTACCCGTGACATGGTGTAGGCTAAACATTTTTTTTATAAGGGTTTGGTCACAAAGCGACCATGCCACCCTTACTGGAAGGCATATATAATAGATACTACACACATATAATCGCAATTTACCTCCTATTCACAGCAACATTAGCTAACCTGAACAGCATCCTGGCTTCATCCGACAAAAGTGAAGCCTAAATACCGTTACAGACCCCAACGCAACGTAAATCCTTACCTAATGTTAGGCAGTACTCTCGCCTTTCTGCTTCATTACGGAAACATCCCGCAATCATGAAACTAACAAACAAGTATTCACATTTATAATATTAGTAGAGATTAACAAATTATGAACGATTTTTAGCTCCCGGTCCACCCTCCAACGTGTCGTTCCCTGACGTAACGTTCACAATGGCTCGGATCATTTGGGACGTGCCCGAGGACCCTAATGGAGAATTACTCGCGTATAAAGTGACTTATCATCTTAATAGTTCCACGCAGAATATGTTTTCAAGGGAATTTTTGCCATCAGATCGAACATTTAGGTGAGTTGCTACAATTTCATCAGCCTTGTACATTTCGATAATTTGAGATGTTCATTGTTCTTGTTATAAATATAATAAAGATTTTTTAGGCAAATTTTTATATAGGCTAAAGGTTAACTGCAATCATACCTTATATTAAATAGTTGGTGATACACTAAGACTAAAGGAAACTAGCTCTGAAGTTTTTTTTTATAATGAAGATTTGTATTTTACTTAAAAGTAGGGTAGCTAATACGACGGACGACATTAGATAATGTTTGTCATACATAAATCAGTGTATCGTGTATATATAAAAGTTTCGCGTACGTATGACCATGTCTGATGTTGATACGGTCAAATTTTTAATAGGCATTAAGACTGTGCCAATATTGTTGAACTACTCGGTTGATCTTTTATGACCCAGATCTCAAAATGCAAATCATTTTGTTAAGTCAATTTTTTAATAGGCATTATGATTGGGCCAACATTGTTGAACTCTTCGGTAGATTTTTTATGACCCAGATCTCAAAAAGGCAAATAATTTTGTTAAACATCCAACCATTTAGTTAAAATTACAATTTTCCATTACATAATTTATTATTGTACAAGTTTTTTTTATAATTTTTGATTAATACGGTATTTTTTTAAACATATGCTATCAACAGTCTATTAATCAGTGCATCATAAGGTCTATATTCCTTTGTACGGAACTTAAACCCTAACGGTGTTATTACAAAAAAGTTAAATACGTATTAAATATTTGGTTTAAAAAAGTTTCCTAATAAAAGCACCGCGCTCGCCCGAGGCAAGTTCGCGTTATCCTTTTGCACAAGTCTAACCTAACGTAACCAAAGCGAGACAAACGAGCAAGATGGCGAACATTCAGCGACCACCGTGCATTTAATATGAGACCTTTTTAAAGCCAGGGCTCAATACGTATTTAACTTTTTTGTAATAACACCGTAAGAGATTTTGCGTATCGTTTTAGGCAGTCCACGGGTTAAAAAGGATTCGATTACTTGTATATATCGTTGATTTTATTATTTAAAGGGCGACAGATTTAGCTTCGGAACAATACTACTTGTTCTCGGTGACGGCTCAGACACGTTTAGGATGGGGAGCGACGGCGCGTGCGCTCGTACTCACTACCGTGAACCGAGCGGCGCCCTCGCCCCCGGCGCGACCCAACGTAGCACGTTCATTACTACAACCACACCACATCACTTTCTCCTGGACACCGGGAGACGATGGATACGCGCCCCTCAGGTAAAATAAACACTTCATATGAAACCTCACAAGGCGTGTTCAGCGAGATCTTTGAATGCCATGTATATGTTTTTACATTTTATTCATAATCTTGTATTATTTGATTTTACCTTGTGAATGTTTAAAGTTTAAGTTAGTTAAAATTTGTTCTATAACGTAAAAGAATAAGGCCTGGGTTTAATGAACAATTTTAAAGGGGCCCTTTTCAAGGTTAATCATTACGTAGCTGATTATCGTGGGAACGCCGCACGGTTGAACAAAGGGAACCGTGGCGCAAGCCGAGGTGCGTGACGCGGCTCGAGTACGCGATTTATAACACCAGTTCGTTTTTGCGTAAATCACCTGATGTTGAGTGTATATCAGTTTTGCGTTTCTCCAGACAATTAGGAAAAATATTAAGCACCTATTTTTTTTAATTGATTTAGAACAAGAATCGACTAATGATTATCCTGTAAAAATATTGTTGGCGACTAAACAGTCGCACTGTATATTTTGTATTGTTGGTGGTGCCTTATGTATTTATTTATTATTAGTTATTGTGCACAAGTGAAGTGGATGAGAAATAATACTACGGAGTATGGATTCTGACTTGCCACAAAAACTCTCTAGAAAGTTCTAACAATACGACCACCGCCTTGTAACTTGAAACTGGTCTACTTGTACTTATCATCTACTTGACAATGGTAGTAATAATTTACTAGAAGATTGATTGCCAAAGATAAAATAATCTGACATATTAAAACTCTTCGGTCGGCGACCTCTACTTTTGAAGTGAGGGTCTTCGAAATTCTAATCCGCAACCTCTTTGTGTGACGAAAAGTGATGGGGATAAACACTGTGTCAGATAAAGTGGTAGCTGCGTTCCGTTTGCCTTTGAAATTCTTAAAATCGGTTAATTATATTTGAGTTTATCATTATAAACAAAAACTGAAATCTTTTCCCTTTATAATATTAGTATAGAAGTATTATAGATAATTATTTAAAAATAGTCTATGATAAGAGCCAAAGTTTTGCCATGCCAATACAATACCAAATTTTATTTTATCTACGAATTTATCATTATAAATGTTTCCTTCATTTGAAATTCTATGGCCAGGTACTATACAGTACAACAAAAAGAAGATGGTAGTACTTGGCAAACTATACCTGAACGAGTGGATCCATTCGCAACTTCCTATACAGCTGAAGGTTTAAAGCCACACACAGCCTACCAGTTCAGAATCAGAGCCACCAACGACATAGGTCCCAGCCGTTACAGTAACGCAACAGAAACAGTGCGAACTTTGCCTGCAGGTATTTCTTTATTATAATTATGTAATTGATTTTATGCTTAAAATGGTCAGTACTGTTCTGTAATATAAAGTAATAATAAAAATAAAAGTTTTTTTTTATATCATTGGACGCAAACGAACAGGTGGGTCACCTGATGTTAATGTGATCACTGCAGTCCATAGACACTAGCAACACCAGGGGAGTCGCGAGTGCGTTGCCAGCCTGTGTTTGGGAGGAGGGGGGTGAGGAGATCGGCATCAGGCGCTCTCACTGACCGAACGAAACGCAACAGTGCAAGCACCATTACTTCACGTTGGTTTTCTGTGAGAGGGTGGTACTACCCCGGACGAGTCGACTCACTTGTGCTGAAACCAGTAGCTTCAGTGTGGCTCTACTGCCCTCAAAAGTAATAATAAAAATATATTGTTCTATTTTATTTTTCTTTTTCAAATGTTTATCAATATTTTATGTTACATAATTTATGTTTTCAATATTAGCAATAGGGTAAGTTATATCGATGTGATAAACCATTGTAAATTTTCAATCTAATATGATCCTTATTATTATTGTTATTATATTATTCATCAGTTTTTGGCTATTGCATTATTGATAATTGTAACTTAATAAATATAATATGTTATTTACAGCTGATTTCCATTTAAACACCTTGACATTTTAACGAGAATTTAATTAGTATTGTTCTAGTTGCGACACTGGTTATGCTATTGCTAGGTGGTAGAACCTGATAATTGTAACCAACTAAATTATAACCAGCATACAATAGGTGTACACTTCCGCCATATTAGCATGTGTTGGTGTATCACTGTCCGGGTCCGAGATGAGCTCGTGTATATGTAGTAATCAGAGATGGATAATCCTCCGGGTTAAAACCCAGTCGTACTCAACTAGCTTTTGATCACAGCTTCGCTCACGATAATATATATTTGATTTATCCCTTGGGAACAGTATTTTATTTCTGGATAAAAGATTATGGGTGGATGGTTTTATGTATATTATAATTGGCTAGTGAAAGTGTAATAGACAAACTCACGTTTGCATTTATAATATTAGTTAAGATTTTATTCCAACCTATTTGCTGGTTCAGCAGGTTATTCTTTTTTTTTATTTACATTTTGTATTGTACATTAAATTCTGTTATATTTTTAAATGTAAATATATAATGAAAGAAATTAAATTTATAAATTATTTATGAATTAGTTTTCACCTATCAAAACTACCCAGTGGGTGAAATCAAATTTATGTTAACTGTATTTTAATTCACCCCGTGGGTTTTAACCTGGGTCGATAACTATGTCTACCAGTAAACAAGCTGGTGGTATGAATCTTTACCAATTACTTTTAACTTATTGTACGCTATTATAAAAAAAGTTATACGTTTTTTAACATTTCTTTTTACCTATTAGGATAAAATAGTATATATTTAACTAGCTGTCCTACACGGCTTCGCACGAGTGTACTGACGAGCAAAATGATATCAAATCTTCCGTTAACAATACGTTGATTTAATGAAATAAAATGGAAACTGAAATTTGACATTATCTTTGAAGATCTCGCACCTGTCTTATGTTTTGTATATGTTTTATAGGTTGATTTTTTAACACATTTTTTTTACTTTTCCGTGCGATTTTTTTAATTATTTTCTTTCATACAAAACTTGTCCTGGTAATAACCAAAATTAGCCAAATGACTGCGTTCTGAAGTGATGCATTTCGGTTCGGCAATTGTTTTAAAATATTGTATTTTTTTAAATAAAATTATAGCTCCAAGTAAAGCTGTGGAGAGCCTGCGCGTAGTGCCGATAACCCCGAGCAGCGTCCGTGTGCAATGGGCACCACTTGTCGAACAATACTGGAGCGGGGACACGCGCACCGGCGGCTATAGGATATTCTACCAACCACTCACTGACTTTCCCACTGCACTACAACAAACTATGAAGCTCGAAGTACCAGAGATTAAGGTATATTTTCTCTCTATATGACTCTTTTTTTTTACAGATAATATATGAATAGTTACATTTCCAAATAAGCAGAATGTAATTTTAGCCGTTTCTAATGTTGTATTCAAATTTCGTACATTTAATATATGACGATCTTAAAACTCTGTATGTATAAAAAGTGGAAATCTTGAAAAAAATTAAACATGTTATATCAACGATCAAATTAGATTTAGCTAATTTTGAAATGTAACGACTCATATATCTGTGACTTTTTGGAGAGATCTTAATCTGTCATGTAGTGGCTTTTATATTTTATTATGTAGTGCTTTTGTATTTTATTCATAACTAGCTGACCCGTGCAACTTCGTCTGCATCGAATTGGTTATGTAATTATTTACGACATCACATTAGAAATCTCAAAAATAACAGTATTTCTCCACTATTTAATGGATGTTATTATACATATAAACCTTCCTCTTCAATCACTCTATCTATTTAAAAAAAACCGCATCAAAATCCGTTGCGTAGTGTTAAAGAGTTAAGCATACATAGGAATATAGGGACAGAGAAAGCGACTTTGTTTTATACTATGTAGTGATCTTGTGTTATTTGATTCTATATATTGTAATATTGGTGGTTTTTTATGTAAGTTAAGTAGTTTGGTTATTGTGGACAAGTGAAGAGTATGAATTCTGTGATGCCACAAAAACTCCATAAAAATTCTAACACAGGAGCCACCATCTTGTTAGAACATTGAAATGGTCGCAAGAAATTTGTAATATTATTTCGTGCTCGACAATGGCAGTAATAATGTGGAAGATCGGTCGCCAAAAGTAAAATGAAAGAAAAATTTCAGAGCGAGGAAGCGGTTCTAAAAGACTTGGCAGTGGACCGCAACTACGAGATCAGCGTGTGCGCAGTGAACTCGCAGGGCGAGGGGCCCGCGGGCACGCCCGCCGTCGTGTGGGTGGGTGAGGCGGTACCGACCGCGCCCCCCGCCAACGTCGCCGCTCGACCCCTCTCGCCCACAGAGGTCGCTCTCACCTGGACCGCACCGGCACTGCACCATCAAAACGGAGACCTACTCGGATATAAGGTACAAACATGCACATACTCCCTCACACACAGACACACATATGCTCACGCGTTCTTGCACACACACGTACTCAGAAACACATACGCGCGCGAACGCATACACACGCCGACGCGCTCTCGCACACACACATGCACCCGTGGCCTTTGCACACGCACACGCACACACACAGCGATCATGTTCAAATTTTCACTACAAAAAGTACTGTACTAATATAATCTATATATAAATAGGCAGTGCAGAAACCAATAAGAATACCTTTGTTTTTCAGCCGATTTTCTTTATTTCTATTCTGTTTTGCAGATATTGATGAGCTTTA
The DNA here is from genome assembly GCA_015888305.1 of Antheraea pernyi. Lineage (NCBI taxonomy): Eukaryota > Metazoa > Arthropoda > Insecta > Lepidoptera > Saturniidae > Antheraea > Antheraea pernyi. The sequence continues at coordinate 320,421 of MU158854.1, forward strand.
GTGTTATCAGTAAATTTTTTTTTTATATTGGAACTTAAATAAATAAAGAATTGTGGTCAACTTTTGTTGTACTCAACCATGACGGACAGCATGAGGAAGAAGCTAGTCAATTTTGTAACTTATTGTTTTGTTTTGATTCAATATGTCAACAGATATACAATGGGGGTCGTATAATTAGAAACACTACCAACGGTCCTTGGCATTATGTAAGATACTTCACCGCAATCGTTTTTATTTTGAAATTAAACAATAAATAGGATAACAATATGTTCAACGATTTACCATTTATTAGTAATACAATATAAATCCCACTACACAAGTGCAGTTTCAATATTACATTACGGACAAACATTTCAATCAGTTTTAAGGTATGCACAATAATTAGAAACAACAACAAAAAAGTATAAAAAATAATATTTTTTTAAGTATTAGTATTGTTATTTACGAAATAATAGCTACTATACACAGCCTACCAATAGTTATAATTAATATTTAGTGGCGTATTATTAATATATTATTTTGGCCCTTATTTTCTATAACAGCACTGCAATGATGTGGCATTGATTCAATCAATCTCATACATTTGTCTAGAGGGATTGATTTCCATGTTTCTTCATATAGTTCGTTTTGACTGGTGTTACGTTTGTATGAGATTTTCTTTTTAACAATATACCTGAGATTTTCTATCGGGTATCTGGACTATTTGCTAGCCAGTCTAAAACTGATATACGCTGTTCGCTAAGGAAACATTTGACGCTATTGGCCGTGAGTTTAGGGTCATTGTCATGCTGAAAGATCCAGGTTACAAGCAAATGATCATCCGAGTAGGGAATCATTGTGTGCTCTAAGATATTTTTGAATTGTCATTGATTCATTGCACCTTCAATCTTCCGAACGGGTCCAACTCCACATCCGAAAAAACACCCACAAACTTTATTGTTACTGCCACCATGCTTGGCTATACTCCTTGTGTATTTATAATTAAAGGCAATGTTTACAGGACATCTAACATAGCGCTTTCCATCGGAATTTACCATATTTATTTTTGTTTCATCTGAAAATAACTTTTTTTTCCATTCTCGTACAGTCCAATTAACATATTTTTTAGCGAATAATAATCGCTTCTCTCGGTGTTGCTTGGTAAGAAGCAGTACCTTTCGAGACATTCTTCCAAACAATTTAGCTTCCACTAATCTTCGCCGTATCCGCCTTGACGAGATGTTTCTCGGCTCATCAGGCGAAAAAACTTCATTTTTAATCTGGTTGGAGCCTTTAATTAGGTCTTTTTTAGCAACACGAACGATTAGCGTGTCTTCTCTGGGAGAGATTTTTCTTGGCCGAGCTTTTCTAAGAACATTTTCAACAGTTCCATATTTTTATAACACTCAATTGCATTAAAAACTTTTTTAACAGAACAATTTAAATACTCAGCTATTCTTCTGTACGCCCACTTATGATCTATATGTAAATTAACAATTATTTGCCTAGTTGACTCGTCAAAACTTTTATTTTTGCCCATTTTGAACATAATAAAATTCCGATTACATTTTGAATTGCCGCCTTGAATAATAGAAAAAGCCAAGAAAGAAATGTTTCAAAAAAAGAACGAGCTATGGATGCTTTTTTTTTAAAGTTTCTAATTAGGCGTCCAAGCGGCCAGTAACAGAAAATAAACTCCTACATATGTAAGACTCATTTTATAATTAAAAGTGAGATATATGTTTTATATTTTATGCATTTAATGAGTTTTTTATTTGAGTGTCTATATTATTGCATGATTATTAATTATTGAATGTATAATATTTTTACGAACATTTGTACGTTGAAGTAATACTTTCTCTATTCATAGGCAGTGTCTGAATTATATGACCACCACTGTATGTATATATGTTTTCGTATATATATTTAATTACAATATTATTTTTCATATCCAATTGACAACAAAATAAACGATAAAGTATCAGATAAACAAAATATTTATGAAGTCTATGTCTTTTGTAGATTTTTTACCTTGTAACGGAATCACCTGAAGAACCCGAACCTGGACGTCGTATAGAAGAAGAGATTGAAGTTGTTGCTGCGTCTGCGACCTCACATTCCCTAGTTTTCCTTGACAAATATACTCAATACCGTATTCAGGTGAGCATGTGTTTTACTAATATTTTACAATCTTAAGCTAGGTACTTAGCCAGATGTTAAATACGGGTTACAAGTTCTTCTGATGCATGGTTATACTAAGGAACTGGCGTCGTAGTACTTGACCAAGTATATTAAAGGTCGTTTCTATTTTTGTATTTTATAGGTTCCTACAATATTTGATGTTAAATAACGGTATGGTTAAAGATGGTAAGATGCAGTCTTTCAAACGCAGCTACTGGATGACAGTTATTATAATTGCTTGGAAACAGGGTTTTTATTTTAAAATGGTAGTTTGCGAGATAATGATCGAAAGTTCAATCCTTTCGTAGCTTTAGAGAAGCAAAAGAGATTAAATTAATGATACTGGTCTGTAATGAAAGGGAAAAGGGGACCCGTTTACGTGTTTTGCTGTCATATCTAGATTTTGCGAACATTACAAGTGAAAATTTCTTTCCGTCACTACTTCATATTAAGCTAGGTCTCATGAAAAACTTTATAAAAGCTAGACAAGAACTAGGCGAACAAGACTACCTTAAAACGAAATTTCCTAAAATTAGTAACGCGAAATTGAAAGGAATTTTCGTAGTTTCACGAATACGAAAGCTCATAGAGTAATTTCAAAACGTTCCGTGCCACGTGTACCACCGATGATACACGATTTGATAACTATTGAAGACGAAAGAATTACTTATGTTATGTATGATGTTGTAATGTAATATAGTATTATAATACGTGGTCTAGTCCGGTGAAGCTGTGAAAGCCCGTCAGGCTAATAGCGTGGACAGTTCGAAAAAAAAAGTAAGATAATACATCTATTTATTGTCAAAATATCAAATGGCCTGAAGGACATCTTAGGCAAAAATAGCATGGCACGGAACGTGCTAATACGAAGTTTTGAAAAAGAACATGGGTCGCTTTTGTACAACTGCGTCTTGGTTTCTTATCTAGTACTACGGTTTATGGTCTGTAGAGAATTCTAGATTGTTCTAGATATTTTTTTACGTTCGAAATCGTGGTTTCTTTGAAACACGTTATTAATAATAATTTACTTTGTTAGGTATTAGCATTTAATCCGGCTGGTGACGGGCCGCGGTCAAGCGGAGTGTTGGTCCGCACACATCAAGGTCTACCATCGGCACCACGTAATATTACTTTCACTGATATTACTATGAACAGCCTCGTCGTGTCTTGGGACCCTCCGCACAGACGCAATGGACTTATACAGTCATATCTTGTGACCTACGAAACTATAGAACAAGATGAACGTAAGTTTCAAAATTTAATTTTTGTAATACGTATTTTATATTTTACTGTGTGTATTGTGATACAAAGACGTTATAATAGTTACCGTAATGTTAACATTATATGACTAACATTGCTCTTTATGTAGTCTTTTTTTCCTTTGAGTATTTCTTTTATGCTAAAGGGCAGCAAATAAGCAGACGGCTCATCTGATGGTAAATGGTTACTGTGTCCTATGGACACCTGCAATACCTTCCTTCCGGCATTGAAGAGTGTGTTTCAATTCCTTGTTTAAGAGACACATATCATAACTCTGGGGGAATACAGTACCTAGTAACCCATTCCACAACGCCAGCATACACATAATGAAGGTTCTGGAAAACCGTATGGTTGTTGCTATTTTATTAGGTTTTAGAGTATGTGGACTGAACTACTAGGTCAACGTCGGGAGATGCGAATTTGGAACGTCGAACTTGTTGACAATGACATTTCATATATTGCCAATTAAATGTATTTTAGTAATCCACTCTTCAAAAGCAGTTGAGTAACTTTAGGAGATATTATTACTATTGTTCACAATAACTATACTATTTTATATTACGTAAAACACCACCAATATTACAAAATATAGTGGCAAGGCAACACAAGATTATGAGTAAAATTTAAAATTTACCACATGCCGTACCAAGATCCCGCCAAAAACTTAGTGTCATGATGTGTGATATCGTGTGCAGGTTTCAGCAAGCAGGTGAAGCAGAAAGTGACGGAGCGGCAACTGGGTGTGGGCGGGTTGGAGGAGGAGGTGGAGTACCGGTTCAGCGTGCGCGCCGTCACCGTAGGGGTGGGCGTGGCGAGCGAGGCGAGAGTACGCACGGGCCCGCAGCCCGGCTCCCCGCAGCCGCCGCGACTCCTGCGTCTCACGCCCGAACTGGCAGCCCTGCGACTCCGCTGGGAGAACTCGCCTTCCGGTCGTGCACCTCTCACCGGGTACTATATCGAAGCTCGGAGAAAAGGTGACCTCTTTATTCAATTTTTTTATATATGCCAAAATGCAGCAATACAGGCAGATACCACACCTGACGGTAAATGGTTATCGCCTATGGACAACTGCAACACCAAGGCCATCGTTGTTGTGTTGCCGGCCTTTAAGAGCGCGTTTCCCTGAGAAAAAACCGTGTTGGGTAACCCATTCCACAACGTTAGTGTACGCATGCGCAATTGTCGCCATTTTACTAGCTTCTAAGGTGTGCGCTTGAGCAACCATCCGGCAGTTGCGAATTTGGAATGGTGAAGAGGGCATCGTATTAAAGAGATTTTTTAATTTTTTATTTTAATCTGTTATCATACACAAATCTTGACTAATATTATAAATGCGAATGTGAGTTAGATTCTTTGTTACGCTTTCACTCTATAACTACGTAACCGATCGGCATGCAATTTTGGATTTACATGTTGTAAAATCATGTATATTTTGTCAGGGATACATAAAAGAAGAATACATTTATTTCATCCAAAAAAAGTGCCCGAAAGATATGTCAAATCTATATTAGCGCGAGCGTAGCCGCGAACAAAAGGTAGTTACTAATGTAACCCATCTTGTAACGAATCTTCGCTAATTATAATCATGTAAGGTAAAGAGTTTGAGCTATGAACATAAAATTTCTTATTATAATTATCAATTTTCTTTTACTAAATTAAAAAAATGTCGATAAAATAACATTACCAAATATAACAATAGTAGTTTTACCCAAATATGACATGTAATTATTTTCTTAATATTTAATGCAGCCAAGGAAGCCTGGCAGGCCCGTGAGTTTTTTGTAACTGCACATATTTCCACAAGTATTATAATTTTGCACTCACACTGTGAATATTTTTTGTTTATAAAGAGGGATGGATATTATTTTAATATTATAAAAATCAGCCAATAGCTTTTAATCAGATTTGTTATTGAAGTGTTTGTTCTTGTGAGTACACATCGAATGTGACGTCACTTATTTCGTACACTACATAGAGTCCGGTGTTCAGATTAAGGCTAACCGTATACTTTTAAGCCGCGATAGAGAATGATTTGTATGTGTTAATTTTGTGGCCAAATGATTTAAGATGGATAACTTACCGGGGTGGTAGGGTCTTAAAGCCCGACTGGGTCGCGACCATCCATGCATGTAGCGAAAAAGCCCATAATAGGGATTCGTTTCGGGATCAGCAGCTCATGCATATCCAGTAGTTAATGACTTTCGCCGTGGCTCGAGTACCGGTGAGATGATTAACACTGGTCACCTCTGGGCACGAACGGAGGTTGTTCGCTCACGCAGGCCATGACAGCGGCGTCCGGCGACGGATAACGCATCTCTCGGTGGTCGCCTTTGTTTTTGGATTGTGCTGTGCTCACCATCAGGCACAGTGCAGTCATTTTGCTGTGCTACAATTTAAAAAAAACTATTTTTTTTTATCTTACTCAGATGATACAAGATGGGAGACCATAATGAGAACTAGCAATGGAATACTTGACGAGTTCACATTGTCGTACCAGAGCCTTCCGCCGTCGACCGCGTACTCGTTCAGAGTGATAGCGTACAACTCGTACGGTATCAGTAACCCCGCGTACAACGACAAAGTCATCGTGACTCCCTCGAAGCTCTACCTCGAGTACGGCTATCTACAGTATCGGCCATTTTACCGAAGCACTTGGTTCATGGTCGCACTCGCAGCGGCATCCGTCATTATACTAATAACAGTTGTCGCCATTCTTTGCGTGAAAAGCAAAAGTTACAAATACAAAAGTAAGTATCTCTAATATCAACTATACTATTAACTAACTGATGACAACATCGTTCATGATTAATTGTAATTTTACTATTACAAGCTGGTCATTATGGAAAAGCGTAAATGATATGCACGCTAATTCATTCGTCCTGTTCAGTCAGTTCTGAAAATTACTTTCGTATTGGTTAGGCAGATTTTATTTCTAACGTAGACACGTTCTCAATATGCATATTTATAAATTAATATATATTTATAGCACACTCTTTTAGAATCACAAAATATTATGTCTGTAGATTTTCCATACTATTTATTATACTAGCCTCTGCGTGCGACTTCGTTCGCGTGGAATATTTAATTTGGGCTAACGATAACACGCAATGGAAGCTCTCAAAAGAAAAAAAAACTATTTTGATACAGTTTTAATTGTTGCTCCGCTCCTATTGGTCTTAGCGTAATGATATATAGCCTTTCCTCCTTTATAAATGAGTTATATAACACTGAAATAGTTTTTAAGTCAGATTCGTAGTTCCTGAGATTAGTACGTTCAACCAAACAAACCCTCCAGCTTTATAATGTTGGTTTAGATTTATATGTCCTATAAGAAGAGAAGTCGAATATAGGTAAATCAGTAGTTTAATATTAAAAATTGAATAATGCAATTAAAATTACATACAATATTGCGTGAACCCGCTGTTATAATATTATCGTAACGTATATTGATATTACAGAGGAGGCTCAGAAATGTTTAGAGGAGTCGCTGGCGGGTGAATCGGAGGAGCGCGGCTCACTCGCCATGGAGTTGTATCGCGCGCGGCAACACGGCACCCTCGGCAGCAACACGAGCGCCGGCGGGGGAGCCCCCGCGCCCTCTGCCGGCACGCTGCGACGCAAACACCAACCGCTCGGGAAATCCCCGCCGCGACCTTCACCCGCCTCCGTCGCCTACCACAGCGACGAGGAAAGCCTTCGCGCCTACGACGAGAACCCAGACGATTCCTCGCTCACGGAGAAACCCTCCGAGATCAGTTCCTCAGACTCACAGGTGATTACCATCAAAATAAGCGTCGTTTGAACTGCCTCGGACCGCTGATTAAAACTAAACTCGTATCCTTGTTTGTTCCCCATCGCCCTCGGAACTCGCCATGGTAAATATATAAGTCTGAAATCTGACTGCAGCTGTCATTTCCGTCACGCTTTCCTCCCATCCCGCACGTTATCTAGTCTTCTGTTTTATGTATTTTTGAAGTAAAACTTCTTTACGCACGCTTGACTTGGGGAGTAAGCTGGTGAATGCGTGACGAGAGCGTTACGGAAAGTGTTATCGGGCGAGGCGAACGGAAGTTGAGAGGGAGGTATAAGTTAGTGAAGATAGAAAGAGAAAGAGTTTAATTTCGTGTTATCAATGAAAGCTCATTCATTATAAATTGAAATATTTGTAAAAAAATAATATATGTATATACATGTATGTATTATATATACATATAAATCGAGTTAAAGAAGTTTTACTTCAGTCGCGTGGTCTAAAACACACTCGTTTTTTTGTCCCTTAAATATAATTTAATTTATGTGTGTATCATACATCTTTCAGTATTACGTTTTTATTTTTGTGTAATATTCAAACAGACGCTATTTTTTCTTTAAATACAATGCACAATACTTTTGTTTAAATTCTAAGAAAATACTTTATATACACGCAGAATTCGGAGAGCGAGAACGAGAGCGTAAAATCTGAACCGCATTCGTTCGTGAATCATTACGCGAATGTGAACGACACTCTTCGCCAGTCGTGGAAGAAACAACGGCCCGTACGGAATTACTCGAGTTACACGGACTCGGAACCAGAGGGCAGCGCCGTCGTCAGCTTGAACGGCGGACAAATAGTCATGAACAATATGGCTAGATCGCGAGCACCACTTCCCGGCTTCTCTTCCTTCGTATGACAGGAGCCCTCGGCCACGGCTGCACCTCCGCAAGCCGTGCACATGTAACGTCACTGCCCATTCCCATTTTTTTAATTTAAATTATGTAAGAATATACATTTCTAAAAAACATGTACATATCACGATTATATATCAGTCGTTTAGAATCATAGGCGGCTATCTACATTTTTTGGGAAAAATAAGTTATTTATTTGGCAAGACATTAAATATTAAACAAAAAACGATCGAATTTTAGAAAATGTACAAAAATGGATATTTCACCTTTTAAATTATGCCCAAATTCTAACTACAGAATTTCAAAAGCACAGTAACAATATTTATTCCAAAAGTTATTGCATGTCAAAGGGTAGCAACAGGCAGACGGCCTAAGTGATGTTAAATAGCTATCGTCCTCTATAGACAACTCCAACACCAAGGGTATTACTATTGTGTTGTCGACTTTCAAAAGTAAGTTTTTGTATCTCAAAAAGGAACTAAACAGTTCCCTATTCAGAAAAGTTTCATAAATTTCTGGAAATAATTTAGCTCCATCACTTCTAAGTACGCCAGTAACTTTTTTTTCCTCGAACTTACTACGCTATTGACCTGGCAATGTCTTTACAGCTTCACCGGACTACAACTAACTACATAATCAAAAGCGGTCACCTTTGAGATTATATTAGCTAACTTAATCTCTCGACCAACCACAGGCGCGTATTTGTTAGTTGGTTCAATGTCAAATATGGCTATCTCGAAGAAGTTTAGTATTAAATTCAGCTATTTATTAGGTTTTAGCATCAAATAGCGCCATGAATTGCCAACAAAAAAACATTAATATTCGTTTATTTTTAAACTTCGTCATACTAACTTTATGTTGCCATATAAGTTAAACTATCTATAGATTAAAATACAATCACTGCTATACTTTAGAAAAGAAACACTTTGCCAAAAATAAGTTAGTGTAGATAACCAATTTTGATTATACACGACTCATATTATACGGTAAGCTTTAATTATAGTTTGTAAATACCTCAATATTTTAATCGCAGTTTTATCGGCAGCTCCAATGATCCGATACGCTTACATTTATAGTAAAATTTACGCATTTTTAAAAGTAGAGTTTTACTTATTATAATAATAAACACTTTCGATTCCAATTAAAGCTCCACATCCATAAATTAATGTATTTAAGTATAGCAGAATTTATTGTATTGTAAAAATGTACTAAATTTTATTGTAATGTGAATGATGTTTAGAAAATTCATGAAATCAAATTTCCAAATTTTATATAAGCCTATAAGGTAAGCACATTTAAATTGTAAATGAGCTATGTCACTGTTTAAGCGTTTGCAAAATAAAATCTTTATATAATTATACAATCATTTTTTACATTATATTTTATAATCAATTTTTAAATGATACTACTAGAGACGCGTTTTCTTGTCTCAAATATTCCTGGAACAAATAGTTCTAGAGTATATTTACTATTTTGATTGAATTTACTCTTAATATACTCCTTCATTCAATTTTAAAGCACTTTTTATGATTCACAATTGTACGTACCACTTGAATTTGATTGGTTTGAATTGTAAGCGATAGTGAATTGTACTAATATACTAAGTTTTGATATTTGTAAGATTACAATACAAAACATTTGTTATTTTATATTTAGGTAGGTATCTTTAAATTAAAACAGTGTTCATTAGGTATTCAGTATGCCCACCTTTGTTAGGTGTACTTTGTAGAGAATATTATGTAATATTAGTAAATTCTTTTTAAATCTTTTCATTCTTGTCTTGTATGACATTGACAAAAAATCCAATACTATCAATTGTTTTTCTTGTAATGAAGATATAGCTTTATACATTGTGTGCATATTAATGCGACAGCACAACACACTACATTTGTATGTACCAGTATTTTAAAACCTGTGTTGTTTTATCTAGAACACAAATTTGACTGATAGATATAGTTTTAAAATAATGTAAATAGTAATTATAGGTCTATGGCAGCAAAAATCATTTCAAGCTTTAGCACAATTTCTATGATTATCAACTATGATCTGTTCATGAATAGTGATGATATTCAAGTAATTTGTGTGTCATCAACATATATTTATATTAAAATTTATTGGTATTATCGTATAGAGTTCATATACTCATATTTTCTTACATAATTGAATCTTACTACAAAATTTTTACCTATTCACGTACATTGAATTACATTGATATAAGGTCACATTTTCAAGTTTATATCGTCTTATAATCACATTGTCTCAAAATATTGTTTTTAGCATGTAATTATTTATAAAGTAGCCACTTAACATTTGTAAATTACAAGAATATTTTAAGTGATGATTGCGTAGGTGCCATTATTTTATACTTTTAAAGATAAATCAGTTTTCTGTAAAATGTTTCTTTGACATGTGTTTTATTATAATTATATAAGTTTGTATTTAATTCTGTTAATAGAATATAAGTATAGAATCTACACATTGGCTTTTTATTTAATTATTCCGACTTTTTAGTTTTTAGACAATATATTCTTTGTGACATGTTATCGCAAAGTACATCAAGCTTTCTGATTTCGTATTGAAGTAGTTTTTGGACAGTTTAGCGTTTTTTGATACTATACAATCCCAATTTTAGAAATTATGAAATGTAATTTTTATTCACTTTTTTATTGAATACAAAAATAAAGTAATGGTATATGGTTACTACAAACGGGTGTAATTATCACTGCAGGTAAAATGTTAAATAACATAGAAAGCTAGAAAATAATAATAGCCAAATAAAAGTAAAAATCGCTTGTATTAAAGACAAAACTCTTATATGCACATTCTTTCACAGGCATCAAACCAGTTTTTGGGTACATATTTAGGAATGGTTCTCCATTGTTTTATTATATTGTATGCAGCTAGGTCCACAATGCAATATTCTTTGCCATATATCCATTCTTTATATTGTGCAAATAATTTATTGACTAGGGCTTCTTTATTCTTCTCTGGTGTTCTTTCCAATATATGGCACATATCTAAGAGACTGTCCACATAGTAGTCCTTGTGATCATATGGAATCGCGCTGGGGTAATTTAACGCCAAATATCGTATTATGTTGACGTTTCCAATAATAGGAATAGCAAGGGATGAAAACTTCAGTTCTGTAGCAGCTGAAACTAATAAAAATAATTAAATATTTTATTTTTTGTAATTATTTTACATTTCTGACGTAATTTTTATACCATTTCATAAATATGGCTTGTAACATATATTTTTATAATAGACTAAGCGATTAGTAATTGACGAAAATGTATAAAGTTACAATCCGTTAACCGGTAGTCTGGAAAATATTGGAGCATCACTTGGAATAAACATAGGAACTGTGAAATGTTAAACTGCTATTTTAACATTTGAACAGATGTAAAGCACAAATGGTCACTGGAGTCCCACTAGACACTTAAGTAAACATCTGTATAATTAATATTAGCTGTGCAAAGTTTCCTAAATTTGGATCAAGGATTCTCTTCACAGGTCTTTTATAACACGAGGGTACTGCTAGATTAATTGCAGGTATCAACTAAAGCCAGTTAAAAATATGTATGGTCTCATCAATCACATCTTAAAATTATTATCTACAGTTTACTAAGAAAATCACAATAAATAATAATATAAAGTAATATACATTTTTTCCCAAATTACATAAGAAGGACTAATAAGATTTCCTTTTTTCACAGCAACAGCACTGAAAGAGAAACTTCAATTCTGTAGTTCTATATGTAACCATATTTAATAAAAATATGGACTGATCATATCAACTGACCATCTATAAAAACCTAGCATTTTTGATGCTGTAAATCACATTACTGGATAATATTAAAATGTATGCAAACTATTAACGTCAAGTATTTTTATAATGGTGAAATATTGATTACTAACCACACTTAAATATCAGCCTCAAGTTGATCTTTGAACTGCTTTCCAAAGTTTGCAGTGTTCTCACAAAACCGTTTATTTTAGGCACTTTTTCATTGGGTACTGAAGAATGGATGTGCCATGAAATTTTGATTGGTACTGTACACTTCTTTATAACAATATTCAGATACCAAGGTAAACTATCAGGACTGACAACTAAAACCACTTCATCTGGTGTTTGTATCTAAAACAAGAAAATTAATACTTAGTTCTGGAGTATTTATTACTAAACTTAAACAGTGAAATCTCTTTAGAGCTCTTAAAGGAGATGTGCTTAAGATCTAACTGCACATAACAACATGCACCAATGTACCATTCCTTACTAACTTTTGACTTGAAAAGTAAGACAATATTTTTTGACATTTGAAAGATTGGCTGGCTAACTACTAAATTACTCTTACTGTTGAAGTTACTTACTGTTGTTGTAAACTGCCTGTTTTATAATAAAAAATCTAGAAAAAATTGGATGCTTCAGAATTTTCATGTCTAATAAAATAATACTACCAATTACTTATTGAAACCAGAAATCTATACTAATATTATGAAGAGGTAAAGTTTGTGAAGTTGTAGGGGGTAATCTCAGGAACTACTGGTCCGATTTGAAAAAAAAAAAATAAAGACGAATTGATAACCTCCTCTTTTTTTTAAAGTCGGTTAAAAATATTTCACTGTTATATAGCTCATCTATCGAGGAAGGTTATAGGCTATATACCATCACATTAAGACCAATAGGAGCGGAACACCAATGAAGAATGTTTCAAAATCAGAGTTTTTTTCCTCTTGAGCGCTTCCGCTATGTGTTAACATTAGCCCAAAGTAACTATTCCACGCGAACGAAGTCGCGGGCAGAGGCTAGAGTTTAATTAATAAAGTAAATTGACAAAAAACAATAAAATTCAAACAATCCAAAATATCTCTCTTATATATTGTAATCAATACACAGATTTCCATTGATTTCAAGTGAGTTTTCCATGTCATTAACTTGTTATCAGAAAATTAAGTTATACAAATGTTACAAAGAATATAGATTTCTTTTAGATGTCTTATAGATATTCATCAATAGTTATTGAAGAAATATTATAGTAAGATATCTCTTTTTAATAAACATTTTGTAGGTAACATAATTATAGTATTAAGCCATTCATGTGATCAGAAAACTAATGTAATTTACAATCTAACATAATTTAGCAGCTTAATTCCATACAGGAATACTATGCTAATTCCATTATTTATTTATTTTACACAAATAAAAGGTTACTCTTTTTTCACATTTAATTCCGTGAATTATGTTTAAAAATGTGTACTGAATAATTAACTAAATGTAACTAATGATTGTTTATGTCCAGTATACAGTGTTATACATATTATTGGATACCAGAATTAAGTCAAATAAAAACTAAATACCATTTATGATATTAGATACCAGTAATGGATCTATATAACAAAGAAACAAATACAAATCTCAACAGGAAAACTGACATAAACAGTTAAATAACTCAAGTAACACAATAAATCATAAAAACCCAGGGAAATAGAAATAACAATGTAATGAACTTACGCAATACAACGCTAATCACGCAATACAACGCTAATCACGCAATACAACGCTAATCACGTAATACAACGCTAATCACGTAATACATTATCATATACAACCACAACAATACAACCTTCCAGAGAGATGACCGAGCAAGAATGTCCCGTGACTTTTTTTTTCTCGAACTGACTACACTGTTGACCTGGACAGGTCTATACAGCTTCACCGGTCTACTGAGGTGAGCACTTGAGTCATTGAGAGTGCCTTAACAGACTCTCCTTTTATAGAATTCAGTCTAGTTATGAGCGGCCGATAAATTTTGACCAATGGAGTGTCAGGTCATTAGTAACACGTCCAGTGTAGTCGATAGTAGTACAGAGAGTGCTAACAATATTTAAATTTGTATATGTATAAGTTTTTATTACACTTACAGGTTTGTGAACATCCTGTACTTCAACTCCAGACTTGCAGTGTACACTTATTGTTTTAATCCTTTCATAAAGTGTATCCAACTTTTTTAACAGTTGGTCCTGCCTCACCTCTAGTTCTGCCATTTTCTTATTAGGAACCTAAAAAGTACAAAAAAATAAGTTTTTTGCAACATATATTATTTCAATTATAACAATATTGCCTGGATTATGGATATTTAAGCAATTTTTCTTCCTTTTGTTAAATACATATAGATGACAACAAAATTACATTTTTCTTTGGTTTCTTTAGATCAATTTTTTCTCAAATTATCACATATGCAGTGGAATGAATAATTACTATTTTATAATTGTTATTTTAAACTATTTTCCGGCTATGATATATATTCAAGCTAGCTACATAAACCAACTAATAACCTAATGCCCGGTTTCTGAGACACTCGGTTAAACAACCAATAGTTATTGGCTCAACAAAGTTATCCATGAGATAAACTGCAAAATGGTCCGTTGAGTGTTACTGACATTTATCGTATTATTGACAAGTTATCGAACCGATAACACTATTGAACAGATAAACTACAATTATAATACCTCAGGGAAAATGGACATAAGATCAATTTGCGCCATATGGTAAAAATTATTTTTATTGTTGTAATATATCATGGGTAGACTGCAAGCATACCAAGTAACATTTAACCATACAAAATGGATTACTCTTTGCTATGTACAGTAATACAACAAGTAAACTTATGGAATAAACTGTGGGAACTCCAAAAAAACATTGTTTCTTTTATTTAATTAGCAACCACTTAAACAAGTCGCTTTTATGCATAAAAGAAACATGTTTTTAAGAATCTATATTATTTGTGAACTCTAAATTTAAAAAGATTTATGATAACTTAAATTTTATGTAACAAAAAATATGAAAGCGAGGAATAACATATGTCTGTCATATAACATAATTGTGCACATTTTATCAATTTACATTTCAAATGTTACGATCACAAATATTATGCAAAATTCCTGATACATACGTACATACTAATAGTATGGTTCAATTTTGCAAAATAATTAGGGATCTTTCTACATTTGAAACTACAATAGACTTAGCAAGCTTTGCAATATGCTCTCAAAAAAACAAATAATCATAATTAATGACATAAACCTTGAGAAATTTGTTAACCTGATCACCGATATTGATATCGTCTTCAGTCGTAATTTCAATAGGATTTTTCACTCGATACATGCACTCCGGCAACGCAATTTTCTCGCTGTGATTTATAATATTCTTCATATAATACATCATTATAACGCAAGTATAGAAGGCAAGTATGTAAGTCAAGTTAATGTAGTTCTGTTGTTATCTTACCCTAAAATATCGTATATTTTACTCGACTACTGTACCGTTCTAGAACAAAAACGTATCCGTCCTTCTACCACGAGTTCAAGATGAGAAAATTACTTGTACGACTATTAGTCTGTGGTTCCTATATTACTTATTATACTCATAGGTCTGTGGAAAAAATGATGAAAGGTTCCCTTTTTAAGATAATACTTTATACTCTGTGGATGAAAACCTGGGATCGGTATAGCCATAGATTAAATTTATATATTATTTCCAATCTTTTCTTAATTCGTTATCCATTAAGTTATTTGTTACAATAATAAACAATTATTATTTTACGAATGTGTCCAAATCGATTGTAGCGATCCATAAAGACATAATTTTATAATTGACTGATTAAAGAAGCGATCACCATATATTTTGAAGATTTAAAATCACTTACGCATATCGTGTCAAATTAAAGATCATTGTATAAGCTACACCATTCCGTTAAATTATGACATAAAACAAGTTGGTGTTAATGTTAAACTGATCAATTTTTTGCAGTCACTATGCAAATAGCATAATAAATCAGTATAATATAAAAGTTCGATGCTTTCTATATAATATAGAAAACGTAATTCATTATGTTTATTATATGTTTTTATGTAGTACCGTATCAAGTTCTCACTTTAGACAAACACGTAGGAGATTAAATAAAGAATGACTAGAAATAGATAAAAATTAAGTCAGAATTTCTTTGGATTATTTAGAAGAATAAAAAGAAAATCTAGAAGAAAATGTAAAATTATTATATCAAATATAGATTTACACAGTAAATAACTCCATAATGCTATATACTACAAACAATAAAAATGTTGTACATTAAATGAACGATCCATTGTTAATACAGTGTTTTTATACTTTTTAATCAAACATTTAATGGATGGAATAATAATTAATTAACTTTATTCAGATGGGGCTTGAGAATATCACTTCACACATTTTGTGATAATAGCGGTTTTACAGAACGGAATCTTATCTCCGTTTTTCTATCCTGCTCTAACAATTTTGGCGCTTTTTTTAATGTGAAATTTATGCTACAAAATCCTCATCTAGTGTGTTTTTTCTAACTCATCTATTTTTTAACACTTTTTATACATGATCACACTACTCCTTTCCTTTACAATTCATATTTATGGAATGTTGGCGTAAGGAAAAGTAACATTGCTTCACAAACTACTTTGTATGTATAAAAATTAGAATCAGTGTGTGAAATTTGTAGGAACACGCTAATAATTTTATAAATTATACTTACATACGGTCGGTTGAAGACAATATATTGAATTTTATTACTCGGTACTTTTGTTTTTACGGCTACTTAACCAACTTTTAATCATACATATTTTCACCATGTTCATAGTTTTAATAAAAAGTAATAAATTTATCACAATTCTTAATAACTACTGGTTTATTTTAAAATATTTAAGTGAAGTTATTAAAAGATATTTTTTTCTCTTGTAAATATTTTAGTTATTCTTGTTCCTAAATATCCAAAATAGACTACGGACCACATTAAAAATTTACAAGGTGTTTTCGGCTTTTGCTTTGTTCTTTCTTAGTAGCACACGTCACTTCATCGATAGTTGTTAATTTTAGGTAAGCTTTAGCTACAGTAAAGCTAGTCTGATAATTTATGTAGCCTTTATTTCATACATTTCGGTAGACAATTTTTTGGGTGACGAACCATCTTTATATATAAATTTCTTCTGTACGTGTGTATGTCACTGAACTCTTCCTAAACGGATGGACCGATTTTGATGAAATTTTGTGTGCATGTTGAAATGGATCCGACAATGGTTTAGATTCACAATAGAACCCGGTTGGTGTCGCTGCGGTTGAAATATATTATTTTTGATTATCAAAGCAGGACGACGTCCGCCAGACCCGCTAGTATGTTATAATTCTCTTTACGTCGATACTTCATAATTTATTACGTAGACCTTGAAAAGATAAGTAAAGACATGGTAACAAATAAAAGATGTTAATACTTTTTTTCTCGATAGTATCTTTGCCTACTTTTGTGTCATACCGAATGCACGAATGATTTTAGAATTCGGTTAAAATTATATTTATCAAATACATTATCTGTCGCTGCTATTTTCATGTCATTTCGTCACGCATTTCTATTTCTACTGATGATCGTAACGCCACGCTGCGTAGCGCCGGTTACGTTTTGGATTGTAAATTTTAGCGTTGAGATAAATGGAAAAGTTTTTAGAAAACAGTTTAAATTATTCTTATCTGTTTATACTTGCACAGAATATTTCATGTTATTACTACTTGATATCTATTCGTAATTTCAGCTATTTGTTTTCATTAGTATTATGTACATTTGTGGTGGCAACTAATATTTATTATATAGATAAGCACGCTAGATTTCATTTATTTTTGCACGTAACGGCTTCCCTTTACGATATTTTAACACTTTTCTACTGTCAATTAGTACTTACTTTTTCTTCTATGAAAATAACAATAAAATGTTGAAGTTCATTTAATTTTCGACATAAGTACATGATACTTCTCAAAAGTATTTTGAGTAAAAGTATCAAATAAAAAGTATTGGTATCCAAATAAAAGTTTACGGTGTAGACAGACAATCAACTTACGAGTTTGTAGTTTCTCCCTTTACATTTATTGCCAATTATTTGTTGGGTAGATTTAATATTTTTTTGTCTCTGGTTCAGCGCCTAATTTGTGATGTAAACTTTTTGAGCAAAACCATAAATTAAAGCTATGGTTTCCATTGACAACAGAAGTAGTATCCGGCAGTATAACTTATAAAACAAATTATAATTTATACTAGATATTATTAATAAAGTAACATTTTTTATTTAATTATGTTACGTTTTTATTAGGATAGAATATATTAAAATATTATGTTTAGAGACTAGGAGTTTAATAGTATGTCTATTGATGTATTTTTAAAACAGAAAATGGCTGTCGATTAGTCGTTCTGTTCGATTACTACTCCAGTAATAGCAAATAACGTTTAATAAATATGCTGATTTCTGGTTTAAGTATTTCTTAAATTACAACAAAGCTTGTTCGTGTTTAAATTTTATATGCAAGACGTGTACTGATCCCATCAAAAAAATTCAATAACCACAATTCATAAAAACGACATGGCGGCCTGATAATCAACCAATAGGAATGCAGCATCAAGCGTTTGAGAATTGCATGTACTCACATTTCGCGTCATTGCGTTTTTGGTGCCTTCTTTCTATTGATAAAATTTGTATGTAATTTTTCATCTACCATGAATGGACCTAAATTTTTAATTGTTACTCTGTGAGAAATACGTAAAAAACTTTGTGGAGAAACTGTGACTTGTAGATTGTGCGAAACGTCTCTACCGACTGTGATCATGACTGAGTTGGATTTAGGATGAACTAAAATGCAATATTACCATCTTTTTGTTTTTGTAAACAAGACTATGTTTTTACGATACACGTGTGGTAAGGTATACAATTGACAGCTCAATTATGTCAGGTAGGGGGGCTAAGAAACGCGGGCGGCCCCCAAAATCTGGCAGTATAGAGAAAAATAGAAAATTTCAATATCATCTATTGAAAAAACCAAAATATTTACAAAATCCGCAAAACATAGCGACGCAATCCATTGTAAGTACACCGACTGCGTCAAGAGCGTCCTCTCCTCAAGGAAGTGATATTAGCAGACGAAGTGTACGAAAACAAAGAGGAAGAAAAGTGCATAAAAATAAGAAAGGAGGTTTATCAGGTGCATATTCACGAAGAGGTTACAACCCACACGCCGCAGACTACCATGAGTCTGAATATCACTACGGTTCTGATTTTGGTGACGAATATAGTGATAGATCAGAACCCGAAGACGATCGCGGCAGTGAGAGCTCCGACGGCAGTGTAGCCGATGGTGCAGCAAGTGACAGTGAATTTTCTGTGAGCAGCTACAGTACGATTAGTGGTACTCCTCGAAAAATACACAATAACTTCAATGGACCACCAAGTCCAGATCCCCTGTGGCTTCAACAGGGACGACACGTCCCACCTTTGATACTTCCACATCCATCAGATGATTTAATTTTACCTCAAAACTTAGTTTTGCAAGTTGTTAGTGTATATGAAGTTCTAAGACACTTCAGGCATTTGGTGAGACTGTCTCCATTTAGATTAGAAGATCTGTGTGCAGCTATAAGTTGTGAAGAACAGAGCAATTTACTAATAGAAGTACACATGATGCTTTTAAAGGCATTGTTAAGAGAAGAAGATGCTCAACAGACTCATTTTGGTCCATTAGACCATAAAGACAGTGTAAACATAACTTTATTCTTGTTGGACATTATGACTTGGCCAGAAGTTCTTAGGGTTTATGTGGAAAGTGATAAATCTTTTGATCAGAATGTGGTTAAAATTCTAAATTCGTGTGAATATCCATTTACATCAGTGGATAACAGACTATCAGTGCTTCAGTTTCTTTGCAACCAGTTTTTAATAACAAATCCAGTGCGTGATGATCTTCTTAGTGAAGGTAAGAAGTCTCTTCATTAATTATGATTAGTTACTCTATTAAATCACTAAAAAGATAATGTTGATCTTCTCAATTGTAAATTGAAGAGCATCGTTAATGTAGAAGCAGTAGATGTATGTAGTTATTTATTATTTTATTTTTCTGCAAATATATTAATTAAATAAATTTGATGCTTAAATTTGCAAATTGGTCTATGTTGTATAAATATCTTGGCATGTGAACTTTTGAGTGTAGAGTAGATATATTATGGAATTGAATTTATTAGAGTCGATAGTTTTTGTAGTAGGGATCTATGCAGACTTGTTGGTGGAGGTTGCAAATTGTAATTTTATTGTAATATATAATTAAAAACATTTTTTTTAAATAGAAATACATAGTAATACTGACAATAATTATACTTTTTATTTTATACCACAACGGTAGCAAACAAGCATGCGGGCCGCCTGATGTAAAGCTGTCACCGCAGCCTATGGACGCTTGTGACAGAAATGTTAAATGTGCATTGCCAACTCTTAAATAACCTATACTTTGCTAGTTGTCATAATAATGAGAACATATAGCTTGTCTAATTTTATATTATTGTAAATTACACCTTCTATTTATTGTAGTTGATCATTTGAAACCATCAATTTTTCTTCAAGGTATGAACAGAGTCATAATCAAAGGGCAGAAAAGGTCCGAAATCTGACATATACTACAAGAACTCAATTTGCTAGATTTTATAAATAAACTACTTCTGTTTATTTTTATGTATGTTATAAATTTATTGTAATAGTGTATTTATAAAATGTTTGATAATAATGACAGAAGACATTGTTTTATATTTTTAAATTCATAAGTCTCTAGTTTACGTATACAATTGTACATTGTACAATTAGGTAAACATTATTTAAGTTACATCAAAATTGAGTAAACATTAACTAGAATTAATGTTATCTATTTTTTCATAAACAGATATGATATTTTGAAAACACTGGGAAACACAATGGTAGCTAAATATAATAATAACTACCTGTTTTTTACCTCCTAGGAATCCTAGAATACCTCAAAGAAATAGATACACGACCTGCCTGCTACTTTTAGAACCAAAATTAAAGATGAATTACCAAACCGAATGATATTTACAACATTTACAGAAAATATTACAAAAATTTCCTCTTACACTGTATATTACAATAGTATAAGATTAATATTACACAGGTTACATCAATAAAATTAATGGATATTATATAATATATACCATTTAAGTGAAAGTATGATTTACAGGAGATGATGTAACATCATGTAAAAACATCATAACATAGTATTTTATGTATTTTCAATAAATAATAAAAAGATTTTCTATACTTCATGAAATTAATCCATTCGCCATTGTTGCGTTTCGTTCGGTGAGTGAGAGCGCCCGAGGCCCATCTCCTCTTCCCCTTTCCCCCACTCCTCCCACGCCCCAAACACAGGCTGGCAACGCACTTGCAACTCCCCTAGGTGTTGCTAGTGTCTATGGACGGCGGTTATTACTTACCATTAGCTGACCCGTTTGTTCGTTTGCCTCCTATAATATAAAAAAAAAAAATTTTTGTTAATTAAAGTTTTGACTAATTAGGACCCATTGGCTCATCAGTTTTGTATATAGTTATTTAATTACATAACTTCAAAAGGAAAATTTTATATATTTTAAAAACATAGGAAAGTTTTATTTGAAAAAAACAAATTGGAAAGTTTTATTGAAAAAAAAAAACTTTTTTTTATTTAAAAAAAATCAAGTAAAAATTATAACATATAGTCAATTACTATGTGTAACAAGAAAATCATAAAGAATGAGTGTTGATACCTGACTTACCTATTTAAATAAATTAATGTATATAATTAGTTATTTATTTTATCTAAATTTATTAATTATCTACTTAATTATTGTATATCATTTAATAAAAACAACAACTAGTTACTGATTTGTTGAAGCTTTTATTATTATGTTTTCCTAATATTAGGTATGAACTTAATACTAGAAATAATGAGGGCTACTTAAAAATGCTGTAGTATAGACATATTTAGAATATTGGATTTGAGTAGAGACAAATTTTACATATTAAATATATTTATTTATTTTTTGCTAATGTATTTTATCTGCATTTTCTAAAAGAAAGGGTATCAACGTGGTTAGATAATTTCACTCCTAAAATTGAAGCAGTTAACAATATGAGCAAAAAGCCAATTTAGATTAGGGGCCATTCAAGTATTACGTAAATAGAATTTTTGTAATCTCTGGCCGCCCGCTTCCCCTGATCAGCAAAATTAAGCAATGCCTTAACGCCCCATAATTATGGAAACATTTATATAAGTATATTTAAATCTGATCTGATTCAGTAAATAAATATTGCTGACATAATCACCATTCAGACCCCCAACCCCTATGTCATCAAAAATAAGCAAATCCAGGACCCCCTCCCCCCAGCATTGCTTACGTAATACTTGAATGACCCTTTATAGGTTATGGGCATTCTTCTTAAGAATAACTTGATTGTATTAGAATTTCAATGAAATTTTGCCACTGTATCACTATTTGTATTTCTATGTCATAATTTTATTTTTATATGTTTTCAGTTGCAATACATTATGATGATCACTGTAGAGTTTGTCATCGCCTGGGTGATTTACTATGTTGTGAAACATGCCCTGCAGTTTACCACTTAGAATGTGTTGATCCACCATTGGTTGATGTACCTTCAGAAGATTGGCAATGTGCTTTGTGCAAGCTGCATAAAACAGTTGGTGTTACTGATTGCCTCCCCGATGCAGAAAAACAGGGAATGTTATGTCGTCATGAACACTTAGGATTTGATAGACACGGCAGAAAGTATTGGTTCATTGCAAGGCGCATTTTCATGTAAGATCAATTTATATTCAAATTATATCAGTAAAGTCATTGTAGTTAAACTTGCTTGTATTTTTCATTTTAGATATGGTTTGTTTTCAATCATTTCTCTAATCCTTGATTTTATAAAAAAAAAGCAGATTACTCCACAGGCTTTGATGGTTTGAAGAGAATGCCTTTTGGCAATAAAAAGAATGATTACTATGCAAAACTTGCATTCAGCTGTTTGTGCATGATTTATGGATTCAAACACTCACACTGTAATATTTGTAATATAGAATCTATCTCAATTTGTAGACAACTTTATAAATATGTTTTAACAGTTTAGTATAATAAAGCTCTTTTTTTATAGTTATGGCCTGTGCCTATGTGGGAATAAACCTATAAATTAAATGTTAATAGTTATTTGACATTTTGTTTCTTTAACTTTCCATTTCCTATTCTAGTACATGTATGTACTGCATTGAATTACATAAGAGTCTGTAGAACCCTTAAAGTATAATTGAAGTAAACATTCACATAAACATACTATCTATATATGTTAAACTAGAGGGTCCGGCGGACGTTCTCCCGCCCTGATTAAAAAACGTAGACAAATTATATACTTAAAACATTCCTTGTGAATTACTCTGTCTATTAGTTAAAACAGCATGAAAATCATTCAGTACTTTTTGAGTTTATCGCGAACAGATAGACGGATGTGACAGAGGACTTTGTTTTTTAATATGTAATGATATACTTAGATATAAATACATGTTGTATTATGTAGTTAATGTTAAAATTACCGTTTTTTTTTAAATTCCATAGTGAAGCTGAAAATGGTGATGTATGGTACTACACTACTTCACGACAATTTGAAGAATTGCTAAGTGTACTTGATTATGAAGATATGGAAGCGCCATTAGTTCGTGAACTTTTAGAATTAAAGCAAGAAATAATTAGACAGATGGATATAACAGAAAGTTTAACAAATCAGGCCAAGGGAAATAAAAAATCATACTTAGAAGTCGAAAATTCAAATATAGTCAAAAGAAGAACATACAGAGAAGAAAGAAAGCAACATGAATCTGATTCGGAATTAAAATTAGAAGATGAAAACATAGAAAATGTATCTTCAATAGACGGCGATGGAGATGTTGTGAATGAAGTCACTATAGTTAGTGAAAACGCGACACAAGATACCAGTGATGATCAGCAAGACATTGGAGATGATGAAAATAAAAAGATGAAGAATAATATAATAAATAGAACAAAATTACCAATCCAAAAAAAGCAAGAGGGTGAGTTTTGATTGTATCTTAAGATTTCTTTTAAAATAATGTTTTTTTTTTTGTATAGCTACTGCACAAAATTGCATTACAATTTAAAATTGTGATTTCAAATTTGCGATGAAACATCTTTGTATGTATTTGCAATTATACAAGTCTAGTTTGACATTCCTCCAAGGAATGAGCATGACTTATGCCCGTTTTCTGAGATACTTGGTTAAACTACCAATTGTCATTGACTCAACAAAGTTTTCCAATAGATAAACTGTCCAATGGCCCGTTGAGTTTTACTGACATTTATCCTATGATTGTGTGTTCAGAAACGCAATTTATCAAGTTATCGAACATATAACGTTATTGAACAGATAAACTACAATTCAAGTACCTCAAGAATCGGGCATTAGTCTTGTCTTATAGATGTGTTTTAATTAGAACTATGGAAGTTATTAACTACTTATTACTTTACAGTTACAGGTACTGAAAGGGTGACAAGATTGAAGTCAAATCAAATATCAAACGGAACATATTTGTTCAAATTGGGAAATGAAAATAGTTTTAAAAGCTATGTTAACCAGTATACAACTAATTCATTAGCATTAAATAAGCCACAAAGAAACGAAGAAAGAGATAAAAAACGTTATATGTCCCACAAATTCTCATTATCATCAGCGCAAGAATTTAAATGGATTGGACTTTTAAATGGTATTTCATATATTAATTATTATTTTGCATAATTTCAAGTTATACATAGTGTATCATTTTTTTTTTCTATTCACAGCTACAAAACCTTTATTGATAACAACACTAAGGCAGACTTTACTACAACTAGAATCAAATATAGTATTACAATTTATGCATCCCAATTGGTCATTGTTGAGAAAACCTTGGGTTCAAGCTGTGCAGTTATGTCAAGCTCCACGTGATTTTGCCAGAGCACTTTGTGTTCTCCAGGTACTTTTTCTCTACTCTTAACTAAGTTATTTGTCAAAATTATATTAGTTCATTGGATAAGACTATCGCAACATGAAGTCATGGCATTTACAACGAATTTAAATTTGTAAACAAAAGAAAAAGGATGAATTGATAAAAGTAGCGTTAGAATAGTAACATATTGAATATTTAAGTACATAATAATATATATATAAGAATATAGGTATATTAAAATGGTAGTATTTTTTATAGTACTATTAATTCTAGATGAATTGGAGATTTGTGAGGAATGTCGGTATCATGTAGAGAAAAAATAAGAATTCTAATATTTTAGCATTTATTGATCTATTGAAAGCAGATATATTAATATTTGTTGCTTAATAATTAAATTATTGTTATACAATTTTAATACTGATCCTTGTGCTGAAGCAATTTTCAGTGGTAGAAAAAGATGCGATGATAGAAAAACAAACTCATGGTATATGCTGGAATTCTTCTGAAGGCCTTGATTGTGGGCCAATATTTTAGCTATATTAAAATTGAACTTTTCATAATTTGTAGAAGACATAATAATGTGATGTAAGATATATACTCAATAAATTTAAGGGGACGTGGTAGAGCCACGCTGAAGCTATTACTGGTTTTAGCATGAATGGGTCAGCTCGTCCGGGGTAGTATCACCCTCTCAGAGAAAAGCGACGTGAAGTAACAGTGCTTGCATTGTTGCGTTTCGTTCGGTCAGTGAGAGCGCCGGAGACACACCTACTCTCCCTTTCCCCTTCCTTCTTCCCTTCCTCTCCCCCGCCCCAACACAGGCTGGCAACGCACTTGCGACTTTCCTCATGTTGCAAGTGTCTATGGACAGTGGTGATCACTTAACATCAGGTGACCCATCTGTTCGTTTGCCTCCTGTAATATATAAAAAAAAAAACTATGAAATAAGTCAAAATATTTGGATTACTTATTTTATTCAAAATTTTTAAAGCGGTTTTTAACTGGCTTCATGTTATATTTATTTGTTACAAATTATTACATTTACTCTAATACTTTTATTATTAACTTCACTTCAAAGACTTTTAATTTTTTTTATAAGTAATTTTTTATTTATTATTACAGGCATGCATAAAAAGCGTTGTATGGGTACCAGCATGGCATGAACAATTGGGTCATGTAAAACTGTTAAGAACTACTGCTGCTGAACGCGAAGAACGAAAGAAGCTCGACAAGAGAGAAAAAAAAGAACGAGACGAAGAAGAAGAACGATACCGGACTGCTTACAACTTCGTAAAATATTCATTAGGACTTCGTCACCAGGTATGCTGATTATTTATATTTTATGAAACTTTATTGTACTATGGTTTTTTAACATGTTAACAGTGTATAAGTTGTACTATGGGTTATATCTCGCCATGGGATGACTATATACTCCATTCACCTGCAATGAAATAATTATAAATTTGATGGACTTCCCGAAGTACAGTTCACTTGATATTGATTTTGCTTGTTTTGGTTGCCTTTTGTTTGTTTGTTTGTTGTTTGCTTGTTTTTTTTTAAATACTTTGTAGCTTTTTTAACCACAATTTTACATGATATTAAATGATAACGGCTCTAAAGTGTAGCTGCCAGTGCACACTTATTGATGTTTGCTGATAGATTTTCTACTTGAGAGTATTCACTAACAGAGGGCGGGCCTAGGAAAAATTCTACCACCCTGCTAAGGTTTCATCTCGATGTTTTTTTCCTATCGAAAGGCCTGGTTCATTGGCATCATAAAAATATCGAACCTACGTCGATCAATATAGTATCCAAACACTATGACCAATTAACCATGATCACCTTTAATTACCTTGATCTCTGTTATTATTAAAATTATATGATAAATGCTTAAAGATTATTATTTTTTTACCTACATACACTTATATTTTTGTAGGAATATAATTGTAATTGTAATTTATAACATACATATGTATGATGATGATTTAATTTTTTAAGTAATTTATATCATTATTATAATTTATATATATCTTATTTTAGACATGGAAACAGAAAGGTGAAGAATACAGAATTCATGGACAATGGGGTTGGCTGTGGAATTCATCGACTAGGAAATACAAAAAACACAACATAAACACTAAACCCAGTCTTCAGAAAGGGCCTGCAAAGATTGCAGTTAGAGTGAGAGAAGGCAATGTAATTAAAGTATTAGCAGTGGAACCTAAAACTTACGAATATTTAATTTCTAATGAGTCAGAGAACAAAGATGTAACAGAAAAATGTAAGTTTGTGTATAAATAATAATAATAATAAATTCAGCCTGCAAGAGACCCACTGCAGGGCCATAAGCCTCTTCCCGAAGGAAGGTATGGGCGTAATCACCACGCCAGCCCACGACGTATTGGCGATTTCAAACTCTGAGAAATCCACAGTTCTATATTTTTCCCACATACAGTAGTACTACAAGATTTCTCAGGTTCAGGTTTCCTCACGATGTTTTCCTTCACCGTCAGTCGATAGTTTTACCAATTTGTGTATAAATACATAACTATAATTATGTCATAATTACTTAATGTCAGATATACTTTATGAGAGTTACTTTGTATGTATGGTTCTATTTGTTACTAACTTAACTTTACCAAAAATTTTGTTCAATGTAAAGGTGCGTGGTGCCTGCGTTACTCGATACTGCTTGTTTAGTGTATTATTTTTGCACAGAATGCTGTTGTTTTTTTTTAAAATAAAATATCCTAAGTTACTCCTTATAATATCACCTATCTGCCAGTGAAGGGGTCTTCAAATTTGGTCCAACTGTTTCGGAGATTTTTTGGTAAAAATCTGTTATTTTGACATTACAAACAGAAAATTCAATTTTGTTTATCTGTATGCATTCTATCACATTTTTGGGGTTGGTTTACTAAAATCAGAAAATATTGGGAATTTCTGTATTTTTTTTGCTTTAAAACTGATAGGTAGGTGGTAGAGCCACGCTGAGGTTATTACTGGTTTCAGCATGAATTGGTCGACTCGTCCGGGGTAGTATCACCCTCTCACAGAAAATCGATATGAAGTAACAGTGCTTGCATTGTTGCGTTTCGTTCGGTCAGTGAGAGTGCCGGAGGCCCACCTTCACTCCTCTCTCCTCTCCCTTCCCCTTTCCATTCTCCCCCCAGCCCATTAATACAGGCTGGCAACACACTTGCGTCTCCCCTGCTGTTGCTAGTGTTTATGGACGGCAGTAATTACTTAACATCAGCTGACCCGTATGTTCGTTTGCCGTTAATGACATAAAAAAAATACAGAAGCAAAGATTATTGTTAACTTTATCAGTACATTACAATTGTATTTATGAAATAATAATATTTGTATTTCAAACTACTATCACAATTTTCAGTACTTTTGAATTTATATTTAATTCTCATACTAAGTAACTCTTTGCTTACAGTACCACCAACAATGCGCAAGTTAAAAATTGATAAAGATGATGATAATTTTGAAGAAATTGATGTTGAAAAAGCATTGTGCTCTTCAACACGAAGGTACTACCCGAAAGTTGCAAGAAAATCTAAGTTAGATGATTTTCTAGCTCGACGTACGTATTTAAAATTTATGGAAGAAAAGAAGTTAGCTAACTTATTGTTAAATGTGAAAAAAGAAGATCCTGAAGTTAAAACTGAAGATGAAAAAAATGTTGATGTGGAAAATGATGAACCTGAATCTGATTTAACTTCTATGTGTGATGTAATGAATGACAATAAACAAGATATTGATACTTCTAAAGATATCGAACTTCTTAGAGAAAAGTATCAAAGCATATCACAATTGACCAAACATTATAAATGTTATTCAAATACATGCAATAAAAGCAGTTCATCTAATTTATTTCAAAATTCTGAATTAAAAAAGACTTGCTACTCACCTCTGTGTATATCAAAAGCAAATATTTTGAATAAATTAGTATTGTTATTAAAGAATGATATTGACAATACTTCTACTGTTATAAATAATGCTCAAGACATTTCTAAAATGTCTATTTTAGAGCAATACCTTTTGGGTAAATATACTGTTTATACTAACTCAAATGAAAATATATTGACTGATTTACTAACTGCAGTGGCGTGTGCTCAAGAATGTGATAATAAAAATTCTGATTGCTTTGTAAAAAGGAAATGCAATAGAATTAACAACATGGCTTTTAAGACAGAAAATGAAGATGCCACGCTGAGCATCCTAAAATCGGAAAGCACTCTTGAAGAGTCTGCAGTGCCAGCGGTGGGGAATGAAATGGACATAGATATTATGTGCAATAATACTGACAACGAAGTTGAAATAGGTCCTTTGAAAGAATTAACTGATATCGAACAACAAGCAGACAATAATTCTGACAAAATACGTCCACCAATACCAAAATTAAAAATATTTCGAGGAAGATCAGCGAAAGCGACATCTAATGTAGTCAATGTTGAAAGCACTAATGATAGCGATCCATCTTCCTATGAGTGTCCATTGAATAAGAATGATAAGACTGAAAAATATAGAGCCACCACAAATAGGCGATTTGGACTAGCAAGGCCTATCAAAAGAGAAGATAAGCCTATTAAAGTTGAAAAAACTGAAGGTAACGTAACAAGAGTGTACTCAACAGAAAACCCATGTGGAAAGGTGTACCTTAAACGTGTGCAAACATCTGCTGTTGAAAAGAAAAAGAAAAGAACCCCTGTAAAGTATCCTCTTTGTTCTACATTTCACACAAGAAGTAAAACCAAGACTATAATGGTTTTACCACATCACGAATTAAAGAAACTTAGTAGACAAGGGGGGCATAGTATAGTTACCGGGTTCAGTCATAATGCGAAGCCTAATCAAACAGTGTGGCCTTATCCTTGTCCTAGACCTTTGTTTAAAACATGTTGGTTGTACCGCACTGTTAACCTTCAATGGTTAGCGAGTGCAGCACTACAGTTACGTATAATGTGGGCTTGTCTCCGCTGGGACGATATGGCCGCTAAAGCCGCCACTGCTGATGGTAAACATCAATTAACCACTGATACAGAGATAGTCTCTCTTGAATTGTTAAAACATCGTCACTTGGGACAATTCTCAGAACGGACTCAATATCTCCGACGACGAGTGGTGATACCTCTCGAATTACCTAAGACTGTACGCGAGGTCACATCCATACGTAGTGGTTTAAGAAAAAGAAAGCGTGCTGAATCTCCCCAAAATACTGAACCTCAGGCGAGTTGTTAATCACATAATTAATCCTTCTATGCCTTTTGTAATGTAAACTAATTTTTTTTTTTTTTTTCGAACTGACTACGCTATTGACCAAGCAAGGTCTTAACAGCTTCACCGGACTACGTGTAAACTAATTAAAATATTTGTGTTGTTACATTAAATATAAGTTAAATGCAATTTAAATGGTTCATATAACATGTGTAACTTTTTATAAATTTACAGGTTTTATAGAATAAGAATCAAGTTTATAAGAATTTTAGTTTTTTTTAATGAACTTCATATTTTACATGTTCAAAATTCAAAGATCTTGAAAAATAACGTATAATATTAGGAAGGGGTAAAAGTGGATTTTAGCTCTCTTTTCGAAATGTAACGACACATTTATTCTATTTCTGCCACTAGGTGTCTGAAGAGTGGGTAGACGAAGATAAGTTGGAGCTATGGGAAGTGAGACAATACGGTGAACGTACGGAGCGCGCCACTCCTGTGACTCGTACATCAACCGGTAAGCTGCCACAGCGGACTACAGTAGTGACTCCTGCTCCTAACGCTTCTGATCTCAAAGACAAAATGGAACAACAACTACGTGCACAACGAGCTGCACACCAACAAAAAAGAGCATTAGAAATGTCTCAAGGTAGGATATTATATTTCCTACGATAACGAATCTTCCAACAGTAATCTGTACAGTATATAAATATTTCCAGTATTCAGATATAATTTTTATGATCGTAGAGCAGATAGTAAATTAACAATGATTCAACTATTTTCTAGAAAAAACATTTTAGAGTAGAAAATAGATGAACATCAACAATGGACAAGTTGTTACAAGATTATGAAATTAAAAAGGAAGAAACAAATAATAAGTTAACATTACTAAGAAACAAGTAGTTATGATTATTAATAAAAAATATAAAACATTTCCTTATTTTGGTCATGTTTTAAATTTCTTGAAAATCAAACATTCTTTTATTTTGTCTTAATAGTAAAATATTATATTTAACAACTCGTCTAGCAAATAGTATAGTATACTGTGTATTCTTTGAATTTAATATCTATTTGTGTATTTCCAAACTATATAAAACATAAATCAAAGTTGTATAAAATGATGATTGATGTAATAGCAAAACACATAGGCATAGTATCCTCAGATAGCCAAATGTGTAAAGAGACAATATTTTGAAATCTTGTATGTTAAAAATATTATAAATCAGTAATTAGTTGAATAAAGAAAAGTAATTCCAGTTTAGATTCTAGTCTAATCTTTATATCTCATACTATAATGTGCATATATCGCCTTGAGACATAGATAGCTGATTAACTTAACCTAGCACAAAATGTGCTTAAAATCCCATGAATACATCTAGACAATCACAGATGTATTCATAAAATCATGAGTTATACAATTAAAATAAATGTAAACACATTTGTTTTTCAGAAAAGGCAAAGTCAACACCTAATTCAGCTAAAAGTACATTAACATCTCTGTTAACAACAAATGCATCGTGTACGCCAACTGGACAAAAAACTGTAATAGGTACCAGAAGAATTATTATGACAAAAGGATCTGATGGATCCACACGAGTGATCAGTCAACCAATCACCAAGACAGATGGAAACACAGCTAAGACCACTGCAGCTCCAAAAGATGGACCACAAAAGGTTCAAATTATACGCGCTCCTGATGGAAAGATCACAGTTCGAGGTTTGTTAGCAGGACAACAGTTGATTCAGATGGCAGATGGAAAATTGCATGTAGTTATGGCTGGACAACAAGGTGTTACAGGTCAACTAGTGGCAGCATCGCCAGCAACAAAAGTGCCTGAAAATAAAAATTTGCTTACCGAAAAAGCACCAATTCCAATAAAACCTTCAGATGAGGCTAAGACTAACACTACTCGTCTTGCACCTCAACCAGCTCAACAGATCATGGTACAAGGGAATCGGCAATTGGTGGTTCAGCCGTCACAGCAGATGATTGTGCAATCACCACAGCAGATGGTGGTACAAAATCCTCAACAAGTGGTAGTTCAGGCGGGTGTTCGTGCTAACATGCAGCCGCGCTTGCAACCTGTACAGACTGTAATGGTCCAGGGACAACTGGTGCCACGTCCTCCAACACCCCGCCCACCCGTTGCTCCACAACCACCTCGAGTACGTCCTGCATCTACACAACAGATTGTCGTCAACAATCCAGTTCTGGTGCAACAGATAGCTGCTGGAAAAATACAGCTTGCTACTGTCAACGGGCAACAAGTTCTGATTCGACCGACAGGCAATAACCAAGCGCAAATAGTTGCACATATAGGACAAAGTCCTGCACCACGACCGGCACCACCGATACCTGTATCTCCGATAGCGCCGCAAGCCCAGATCCAGCTAACGGAAGACGAGTTAGTAGAGAAGCGTCTTCTTGTGGGGCAACCACCCGGCACCGTTATAAAGACTGTCACTGCACAGGTAACTATCACAATCATCTGTATCGTTACATATTATAAAACAAAGTCCTTTGCCATGTTTGTCTGCCTGTCTGTCTGTTCGCGTTTCCGTAAACTCGAAAACTACTCAACGGATTTTCATCAGTAGATACAGTGATTCATGAGGAAGGTTTGGGTTTATAATTTGTAAAGGTCCTTTTTTTATTATAAGGGCGGCACAGTGGCCGCCGGGCCTGTTACTTTTTTAATTATATTTCACTTTGTAAATAATGGAAATCCATTGCCTTATTTTAAATGTAAATAAATTATTCATACACAATGTTTTTAGGAATATGGGAAAAGCATATCATGATGATGTTCCTGTAAAAATGTACATCACAAAATTGTTTTCTTTAATACCTATACTATTTTATGAAAAGGTACAATTTGTGAAATAGTTTGTTTAAAGTGATGTATCCAATACTAACATTTTTTTCTTTAATAAAAGCTCTATATTTTATCGCTATTAACTTTTATATTGTAATGTAATTAAACCATACAAAGTCGCAGGCGGTTGTGTTAGTATTCAAATATAGTAGCAAATTTATTATTCAGCGACTTAATTTAGTATAGAGCAAACACGCGGTGACCTCTGTGTGATAGATATACGAGTACATAGATAATCGCCGCCGTTTTATTAGCCTATAAATGCCATAGTAACAAATACTGGGCTAACAAAAGTGCTTGGTAGAGATAGAGCTCTTAGCTAAAAATAGAAGACATGACAATATGATTATTTGAATAATGTTTGTCCACCAGGTGATGCAGACTAGTAGTGGTCCCAGTATTGTTCTTCAAGGTCTTCATGGTTACAACCTAACACCGCAGCAGTTGGCACTTGTGCAGCATCAAGTGAAGCAACAACTTTTAAAAGGTGAGGAGATAATCCAGTACCACTGTGGTTAATTACGATATAATTGTATCATTTTGACTATAATTTCACGTGATTATGTGACTGATTTAATGACGATATAACCATACGTTAGTCTCATACCTGCGTGACGAAGTTTCTTCTACTTGTAGTGCTGAAGAACTACCGTTTGCACGTTTTTGTGATCTCAATATTAACTCGAAATTGGCGTTTTTAAGTTCCACAAAAACTGCTGACCCAGTTATCGTACTGAGTCTGTCCATAACATGGACATGGTGATAATGTTATCCCACTCCTGAATTATTGCGACCATGCAGATACGGGAGTAGCATTAGATTGTGAAATTTTAGGTGGAGGACTGACTCCCAAATGCAATTGCCGATACACATTTATAGTTGAATAGGGGCAGATATTCAACTATGAAGGTTGTAGGACAGACGAGCATTAGAATACAGTATGCAGTATTTCATTATTACGTTTTATCCATTACAGAATCGAACAGACTAGCGGTGAGCCGGTATTGTTTCGTCGGTAATCTGTATAATTGAAGTTTTTTGCGGGTTTTTAGGTTATCGTGTAGTGGTCTTCATATTTTATTCATAATCTTGTGTTATTTCGCTCTATATTTTGTAACATTGGTGGTGGTGGGGCCATAAGATTAAATAAACAAAATATTGGTGGTGTTTTACCTAATATAGTTCAGTTATTGTTCACAAGTGAAGTAGATAAGAAATGATGCCACGGAGCATGGAAACTTACTGGCCACAAAAAGTCCCTAGAAAGTTTTAACAAGATGGCCACCATTTTGTTAGTTCATTGACAATGATCGCAAGAAAGTTGTAATATCATTACCTACTCGACAATGGCAGTAATAACCTACTAGAAGATTGGTTGCCAACAATAAAATTTAAAAAAATTGGTTGTCTGTAAAGTCGGTTTACGGACGATAATTTTACGAGATAACATCATAAGACATAAATATTGATGAAAAATTGCATACTTTTATGAATTGAATTATTCTACATATA
Organism: Antheraea pernyi; assembly: GCA_015888305.1. Classification (NCBI taxonomy): domain Eukaryota; kingdom Metazoa; phylum Arthropoda; class Insecta; order Lepidoptera; family Saturniidae; genus Antheraea; species Antheraea pernyi. Next base: position 354,996 of record MU158854.1, read on the forward strand.
TGTAGGTAGATGCTATACAAGCCGATCGCGCCTCCATCGCTTGTTCCGCGATCTCGCTTGCACGCTCGTCTCAGGTGGAACGTGAAAATGAGTCATGCTTTTTGTGCGTTCAGCCGGCGGTCATAGATTTATAAGACGAAAAAAAACTATACCAGGGAATGTTTACATGTTAAACAGTAGCAATATTTATGGACTCGATTCTCATTCCAAATAAATAAAAAATAAGCGCTTAATATTTGAGCTAATCATCTAGAAACATACAAAAATTATATCCAATCTTCTAAGCGTCTAAACGTTAACGCAGTGTCTTCACTTTCACTTCGGGTGAAGTGACAGTGAATTTGAAGGTGAAGCCAACCAACTAACAAAGGATAATTTTTTGAAGTTTGAACAAACAAAAGGGTTTATTGTCCGTTATATTATCGAAAGTTATTAATTCCGAGTCGCCGCTCGCAGGTTTTATCACCGGTCATTCAAAATAGGTTTATTTAAATTATTATCCATAATTTTGAAATTCTTAGAACAAACTTTATCTAAGGTTCTTTTTGTTGTCTATTTGTATTTGTTTTGACATTTTTTATTTTATGTGTTAAATGTCACCATGAAGTGTCATATCCTAGAATAATGTGAGTGTCTAACCTTTCATCTGGTATAATGTATGTAACAGCTCAAGAATCGACGGGGAAGCAGGGAATGCTGGGCCCGCGTAAAATGTACCTGGCAGTACAGCCGGCGCCATCGCCGAGCGCGCCGCCCCCACTCGCCCCCGTAGCGGCCCAGCCCGTCTCCGCGCTGCACTCGCTACACTCGCTACACCCGCTACCCGTACATGCTACACAGCAGCAGGTAATATACTACTATTGAATTAAACTCCACCGAGAAAATATCTCAACATTATTTATTATTAACACTGTGTTTCAGTTTCTGTATAGTGGTTTATATACGTTAACGTAAACTCGACACTTGTACTCTAAATAAGTTTAGATTAAATTACAATATAATGAACAGTGATCAGCATATGCTTAGTACTCAAATGCCAAATTTATTTTCAAATTTAGTAAATAACTGAAATTCATACAAACCTAGGAGTCACCAACAGTGTGAAGTGTACACAAAGTGCATTTATTCATAAGTATTAGAGACGTTTAGTGGACACATGAAAGAATCTACTCATAAATCTACTCATCTACTTTTAGATTAACAACATTGAATATAATTCGCACTCCTATAAATGTTACAACTATTCTAATTTTGTTGAGGCTCATGGAATTCTGCAATTCATTGTAATAGTTATTTCTCGAAGATACTAATTCGTCCTGGAGGTTTGTAATACTTATGAATACTTCACATTTTATACTTTATTTTGGAATTTTACGTATTATTGTTTATTATACTAATTAATTATTTATAATATACATACAGGTACAGTCAGAAACACTTTTTTTTTTAACAAGTGCTGTCAGTAAATGTGTAATCGCTGTGATTCTTATTGTTTTTATTATATCATACACCAAAGATTGTATAATTATCCATTATGATTTTTGTATATAAATGATTTTAGTACCTATAGTTACAAATAGGATTAATATTGTAATATAGTACCCCGTAACTTAGTTATATTTATATAATTTAATATTGAACATGTATGTTTTAATAAAATTACGTATAGAAATAGTCTTAAGAATTTCTGATAAAAATATTAGTGTACTGGAATAATATAACTGAACGATATGTCGCAACAATATTACGCAATTACATTGTATACAATTTAAAATAATACAATATTTTTTTAAATCAGCCTTTGGTAGAAAGTAAATTACAGAAATCATCAATGTAGCCAATGTATGTATATACTCGATTCTCCTATTCGTATTCCTATATATTAAGAATGAGCAACCCGAAACCTGCGGGGTTAGTGCGGCCGGCATCATACTGATGCATACTTATTTTGTCGATCTGACCACGCTATTGGCCTAGCAAGGCCTCAATAGCTTCACCGGACTATATTCTAAAGCAGTCCTTAAAAGATTTAATTTTTTTTTTAAATATTAGGATCTTTGCACCAGTGTGCCCTAGAGACTTGTTACATAATTTTTGGCAGCTGCATTTGTAGATTGCACAATATTTCTAAATTCGTAACCGCGTCGTATTTTAGGGTTGTTCATTTTTGCTATACATACATTAATTTTGATGAATATCTAACTACATTAGATTTATGTAGATGATTGAATCTATTATAATCTTTTCGCGGAGAATAAAAGTTCACGTTCCATTTGTAAAATGCACGTTAAAGATTTGTCATGTATTAATAGTGTATGACATACTTGATTGTATCCGCGAATTCTATAAAAGATCGATAAAATGAAATTAATCGGAGTCATTGTTATTTTCGTAATGAATTAGATACTGAATCGAACTTTTTTTTGTTGCAACAGAGGTTGATACAGGATAATAAATAATACATTTTATAAAAACATAAAACTAGGGGGCTATAAAATCTTTGGAATATCTCAATGTAATATTGATTAATTAACACGATTTTAGAATCTCTTTTTAATTATATATATATATATTTAACTTGGATGTTTTAAAATTAATTATTATGGACCATGATTTCCATGTTCAAATTAGCATACATCACTTATTAATATTGAATACTAAGCATTCGGATCTTTATAGACTTCAACACTTATTTTTTAGATGCTACCATTTTTTTGGGATATTATAAAGGCGTTAAAAGAAAGAAATTACAGTCAAAAAGTGAAATCTTTCAAAGGCAAACAAAAAGCGGTCGTTGTAAATGTTGCTTCACTCAAAGCTATAAATAAAGTTTTCCTATTATGACCATTCATTCGAATAAGATCTAAAAAAATAAACATTTAGTAACTTTCACAATATAACAGAAATTAAATGTATTGCAAAATCGAACACCAATCCGATTTTCTTAATATTGTAAGAAAGTACCCCTTAAATGAAATTTGATCTTATCTGCACAAAATAAAAATCGACATTTCTTAACCGTTTATACGTATTAGAAAAAAAAGGTATAATTTCAACACACCAGAAAAAACAACTCTTACTTAAAATCAATAACACCGGTCAACATGATTTTTGGGTCTAACTTCTACATGTTTAATTTTAGTTTCTCCTACGACAAAAATAAGGAAAAAATATTTTTTTTGCGATTAAAGTTTGTTTTTGTAGAAACTAGAACAATTTTTCGGCAAAAATTATTGATTTTTATATTTTTTCTACACTTCCACTGTAAATTATAATTAGAAAACATTTTTTTAGATACAAAAGTCATTTTTATTCAAGATTTGTGATAAAAAATGACATATAGATGTAAAATAACAAGAAACGAATGTCTAAAAGTGAATATTTTTCGTATTTCTTTTATGCTCGTATGAGCTCTCTCGTATTAAACCCCAAATGTAATCTCCCATCATATATTCGTTTACTGCCTTTGATATCGCCGTTCAAAGTCCATCACATCTTGGTGAAAACGTTCTCCTTGTTCCTCGGAGTAGGCCCCCATGTTGTCTTTAAATTCGTTCAGATGTAGTAGTAATCTTTTGTTTATGAAATAAATTAAATCATACTTATCGTCGTAAATCAGACCAAAGCAAAGTTTATGAGCTAAATATGAATATTTAAGTGTTTTTCAATGTCTAGAATCAGAATATAAGCAAGAGAACAGAAAGCAAAAAAATTTTTTTTTTTTTTCGACCTGTGTAATAACTCATATTTATCTGCCCTAGAAAACAGGCTATTTCATCATCTTTCACCTATTCTAAATTTGAAGGCAGTAAATGCAAACTTTACTATAACCTTATACTCTATTGTCCGCTGTCATGCAGAAGTTATGTTCTTCATTGTATATGTTTTAATTTTACACATTTTATAAGTATGTGGTACATTTTTTAATGGACAAGAAAGTCTGATGCGCTAGTAGTGACCTGCGTATATATTATATTATATATAGTTATTCAAATTAATTAAAAATGAAGGTCATATAGATATTCAATTATTCATTACAATTTAAAGATAAAACCGGTAAATAATTCGTGTGTAAGTTTACATTTCTTAACTATAAAATAAACTTGCCCAGCGAGAGAATTTACATTAGTTTACAGATAACCAAATTCTGTAGTAAAAGCTTTAAGTATCGAGAACTCAATGGTCTCAAAATACATTTTTAATTCTGTAAGCTGCGTATACAATATAGATTTTTTAATATAGAAGGTGAAGGAACCATGATTTCTATTGACATATGCAATATAAAATAAAAATCTATAATTTTTTTAAATGTAAATTACTATAATAGACATTTTACCAAGACTTGATAATAATCGATTTACTTGAAATGTTGTAAGTATCAACACTCCACGCGACATTAATATTGTACAATATTTTAACTGATATAAAAATAGTGTTTTGTATAAGATATGTATCCATAGTAATCTACAGAAACGAATATATTAATCGGTATCGCACGATTCACCTTAATTCGTTACTTTTAACGCTGACTCGGTTAAAATGTTTGGCATCTTAGTATATACCTTCATATCTACTTTCTCTAGCGAGAATTATTCGCGTGTGAGAAAAATGCATTTTTATTTCTTAATTATTAAATGTAACGTACGTTTAGGTATTTCCGATATTGTACTATCTGTGTTGATTTCAAACAAAGAATCAATTATATGTATGTACATGAAGAACGTAATAATAGTGGTGGTCCATGTTATTATTTTATACATTAGTAATGCATAGTAGTAAATAGATTCATTTTGCCATTACTTAAGTAAAAAAAATAGTTCTTTTGTAATAATAAATTACACATTGTTCATAACTTGATTTGAATTATCACACATTTTATTATTTAAAGGAAATATTATAATATAAATATCAATAATTCTTACTTGTCCTAAATTTAAAATGATCATGTATATAACATTTTGGATAATTCACATCTAGACATGCAAATAGTCTATGTTATTAATTTATTTCTTATTTCGTTCTTATATGTAATAACATTTTATATTAATCTTTTGCCTGAGAATATAATGCTATAAACAACAGTACATTTTAAAGTATTTAAAATTCAGTTTAATAAAAATGGTAATGAAAACTATAAACAATTAAATAATTTAGACTATTCTAATGTGTTAGTAAAAATTATGAAAGTTCTTCAAAATGTATTAGTTAATAATAATTGTTAATTACACTTGTACTTTGTAGTAACATAACAAATATATTTTTGCTGTAGGTTCCTTTTCATGGGTAAATTTTAAAATCAATATAATCTCAATTACAGTAATAATTATAAGTCATAATATTTAATTTTATACTATTATAATATGATTACATAAAATTAATTTGTGCCTTATGCACATCGTACATATTATTAACTTATAAACTACAATTTCTCTTACATCTTAGAGTGCATAGTTACATTTAACTGTTGGAAATCTATATATTGGTATCAAAAATTGCTCATACACCACCTGTATCAAAATGTGTAACTTCTAAGCATAACAATTGAATATATTACTAGTACTGTTTGTAGTAACGTTTACTACATTAAATAAAATACTAAAAATTTATAAATGACTTTTATTTCAGTCCTCTTTGGTTTATTACGTTTTTTTATTATTTTATAATTACAAACGTTTTGTGGGGGTGTATGGGCAATTCATTATAATATTAAGTGGAATAGTTTAATTTTTTTTATAGAAAACATTAAGACTCCCAAAATATTTAAAAATTAATACTAAACGATTTTATTGTTTAATTATATTCTAATTATGTTGAATGTTATTCATACATATTCCCACAAACGTATGAATTATGTTTTGTTTTTTATTTAACCCTATTTAAAAAGAAAATTTAATAATTTTGTTTTTTTTTTTTATTATTTTTATTTAATGTCTATTTTTATCAATGTGTACATTCTACTTATAGGCTGTTAGTGAAGAGGAACAATTAAAACGACAACCATTGTTAAACGGTGAAGACAAGATAACAACACCGTTGACTCACAAGGAGGCCACAGTTCTGAACCAAGCCGACATAAAAGATAATATAACCAAAGCAGAAATTGTAAATTCACTTCCAGAAGGGTTGCAGGGTAATAAGTTCGTGCTCACACCAGACTATATTCAGCAGAGTAAGTTATTCAGTGACCAATAACTATTTAAGTACAATTGTGTCATGGTTCTAACATATATCATGGGGTTTTCTCTACTTCGGTATTGTAAAAGAATTGTACATATCAGAGTCAACTGTTTTTAGACGGAGATTTGTACATTCATTTAAAAAAAAAACAGTACTCATTTAGTCTGCTTATGCCATAGGAAGGTGATTCCAATAATCAAAGTGTCAAGGGTGCATATATTGTGTTCGTTTTTTTGAGCTAAGATTTAATGAAAGTCAAGTAACTAGGTTCGGTGGAAACTGAATGTATGCGTATTTCTTTATAAGTAACGGATATACCATTTTAGCCTCGAAATTAAATTTTCATTGTAATGTTTAGTTTTCAACTATACAGCAACTTCTCGCAATGAATTAACTGTTTAATCTGCCTATTTGTATAGTTTCGATTGAATACAATTTATGTCACATTTATTTTAATAAAAGTTTAGGGTTTTCGATCAAAGATATTACTTTCAAGCTTATACAGAGATATTAAAATCTACAGTTAATTGCAATAGAAATTCAGAATTTGAAATCATAATTTACATATTTCAGCAATAAAAAGTGCTCTAAAGCAAGAAAATTTGAATCCTGAAATAGAGGAGAAACTAATTCAGCTTCAAAGGTATCAAGAGAAACGTATGAAACCGGAGGTAACCGTGGAAAAGGAAACGCGTGTTGCGACTCCTCAGTCGCCATCGCCTCCACCGCGCCGGAGAGCCACTTCCTCTCGGCACGATGATGATGACGAGTGGGTGGAGACCAGTCCCAGGAAGCGGTGCCGCGCTCAGCGTGCTCCGTCCCCGGTACCTAGCCCTGCACCTGTAGCGATCGTCTCCCGCCCGACAACACGTCCAGTCACACAGCCTGCTGTGACTCCTCTCGCTACCAGTCACGTCACACCCCACCCTGTGACCGTGTCCACTGTTGGAATACAGAACACGATAACGCCCACTCCGGCTCCGGTGGTGAGCGCTCTCGATGAACGCCGTCGTGCAGCCTCCAATCACTCGCGATTACAAATGATGCTGTTCAAGCATAAAGAAATGCTAAAGAAGGACATTATCAAGAAACGTGGTCTGCTTGAAAAAGAACTGGGGGTTGAAATACAGGTATGAAGTCTTTTTTATCATTATTCAGTTTTCGTCAACGGAATATAAAAGGTCGAGAAAATTTGTTACGTAGCATTCCTTCCAGTTTTTAATTTTCTCTTCATCTCAAACATAAATGACTACCTACCGTAAATCTAACTTTATATGTTCTTAAAGGATTCTAATAATATAATAAAGAAAACACAAATGTCGTTCTTTTCTTTGCAATTATGTTGTTTATGGTTGTTTGAAATATTTTGAAACTGATTACAGAAAGAGTTGTCAGCAGAGTTAGCATTAAGAACACGCGCTGAACGCAATAAACAAGAGGAAGTCCGCGGTGGGAAGCGACGTCCTGCTAATCAAGTTGCAACTCCAAAATCAAACAAGCGCACCAGTAAAAAGGAAAAACTTTTGTGTATATGCCGAACACCGTATGATAATACAAAGTAAGAAAATCTGCCTAAATTAAATATTAGCATACAAAAGTTAAAACTAAGGATGATTGTGTCGGACTGGATACCCCTGTCGTAGTTGCATGCTTAAGCGTGTCCGCATTCCGGTATTAGCAGGTTTATATCAAGTAAACAATCGGGGTGGTTGGATATCTTTGTTCCAACTTGGTCATTGTCATCATGCAAATGTTGACAATTAATTACACATTAATTCTCTTTTAGTTTGTAGCGTTTCGGTATCAACCAATATATATCCATAATCGAGCATAAGTATATCGTACCGCCGAGAAGTTTTGTAGGCCGGTATGACAGCGGCGACTGCCGATGGATTTTAAATTTATGTCGATGGTCGCCGTTGAGTTTTAATGGCACCATCAGGAATATTGCCGTTAGTTTGCAGTATCGTACTGCAATAAAAAAATATGTACGCAATTGACATGCTGTAGAAGAGAAACCTTCAAAAAAATTATAAAATATTCATATAAATGATAGACGTAAGTAATACACCTCGCTAGTTATGACGCCATACCATATTTACCAAGGTTTCGTACTACGCGGGTACACAAAATACACATACAAACACCAAGGGCACCGCAAATATGAGAAACACTGTATAAAGTATTCTATCTCATTCTCTCGCATTAAATTTTATAGATGTATGTTTTGTCCCTTTTTGACTTAATTATTCATTATATTTCAAATCACAACAGGCCTAAAGAAGTTTTCACTTCAATATAGAAATAGTAACATTTTTGTTTAGTTACATATTTAATCTATTCACATTAAATAAATAAATTTTCCTGTAAACAATAAGTAACAAAACATATGCAGCTCATTTTTTGGAATATTGTGTTTGTCTTGTTTGTTTAACAAACGAAAAGTACCGAAATAATTTGAAAGTATTTTTCAGATTATTTATAGGATTTAAATCTAGATAACGTCTATGCAATATCATAGGTATCTGGGGGTTGGATATGAAATTACTAATATGTTGATATTATTCACAATATACGATATATTACGAGTAGGTGACGAACTATCGTCCCAGTTTTTATTTACTTTGTTATCCTTATAACTAGTAGGCGATGCACGTCGTAATTGCGGCACCTTTTACCCATACATTACTATTTTTCAACATACATTTCATTCGATATTTTACTTGTTCTGTATTATATTTATTTATTAGTAATAATAATACTAATGGCAGTTAATTCAAGTTTCAACAATTAAAATTGTACAGTATATAACCAATTTGAAAAAAAGGTATTTGAAAGTAGACATCTATTCTAATTGATGTCGAATTCAAATTGATAACTAACTGTACAAAGATACACTTTCCCTTGTAGGAAGTATGTAATCAGTAATTATCAATATACGATAAACAGAAATGATGTCTGTTATATCTAAAATAGTGTTTATTAAACCAATATGTGATATTTACCAAGTAATATTTTTCAATATTTAGATAAATCTCCTACTTTATAATTTATTTATAAATACTAGCGGGCCCAGCAGACGTCCTTGCGTCCCTCAAACCTTTCTCATAAATCTCTTTATTTATTGGTGTAAACCGTATGACAATCCGTTCCGTAGGTTTTGAGTTTATCATAATCAGACAGACAGACGTTGTAGAGGACTTTGTTTTATAATATGTAATGATTAGCATAAAGCCTGGTATATAATCTTATCTTTATATAGATAAAATGATACGAGTTCTAGCGTTGTGCGCGGATGATGCAAAAGCTACTAGATAGATATCGTTAAAAAAAAACATTTGCTTCTTAAATATTTGACCATTAACAAAAAAAAATATTCTATGCAATTTTAGAAACTACGATTTTTGTAAGTACTACGCTTTCAGTGATGTGTATTTTCTTGCTGTAGAGAAGTGGGGCAAGCGGTGTGATGCGCATGCGCAGGGCAATTAGTCGCAAGTGTTAGCTAGAGTTTTGATAATCTCATTGGTGACAAAAATATTTATAATGTTATAAAAATAATTTAATTTAATATAACTATAATGTTCTCATGAAACAGGTTTTATGTTGGCTGTGAGCACTGCAGCAACTGGTTCCATGGCGATTGTGTTGGCGTCACGGAGGAAATGAGTAAGACGATGGAAGAGTATGTGTGTCCGGATTGCCGGCGAGCTGAAGAAACCCAGGAACTGTACTGTCTCTGTAGACAGCCATATGATAATTCCCAGTATGTTTTATTATTATTATAAAAAGTTATTCACCTCTGTCAATAGCTCAAATATCGCTTCGTCGTTTTAAAAAAAGTCATCGTGAATTAATTATCAAGAAAATAGAAAAATTTTCTTCCTTCTCATTTTATCCCGAGTTGTTCTAAATTCCGAGGTTCTAATTCATTAGATAGTTAATATAAAAATCAAAAAACAAAGTCGTACAAAGTATTACCTGAGTAAGCGAATAATAAAAAAATCTGGTAAAATTAGAATGCACTGAATGAAGCTTTTTTCCTTAAACTTTAAATTATATGATACTAGCTTTTGCTCCTAATGTAGCCCTTTGCGCTTGCCTTAATGTAAATTTGATGTATTTCTCAAGAACAGTACATTTTTTTCCTAGATGAGAGAGCCTATGTCATTTTGCGAGGACGACGCTCGTTTGAGTAGTTGAAGCATAAGAAATATAAAAACTCAAATTGATATTTATAATATTAGTTAGGATATTTTTGTTACATATTTTTACAAAGCAAATATGTGTATATTATACAGATTTTAATATTTTATTTTTAGGTTTTACATTTGTTGCGACCGATGTCAAGACTGGTTCCACGGTCGATGCGTCGGAATACTACAATCGGAAGCGGATAATATAGACGAATATATATGTCCTAATTGTCAGAAGAACAATTCAGTTAATTATGCCAATATGAAGGAACTCACTCCTAAAGACTTTGAAAATTTAAAGAGGCTCATAAAACAAATACAATTACATAAGAATGCTTGGCCTTTTATGGAACCTGTGGATCCAAGAGAAGCACCAACTTATTACAAAGTTATTAAAGAACCAATGGGTATGTTTTTAAATTATATTTTGTGTAGCCAAAAATTTCATAACAGTCCGTTTCAAAATACAATGTAGTTTATTTGAAAAATAATATAATAAAATGATTTTTGTTTTAGATTTGCAGACTGTGGAACGAAAAGTGAATGAACAAACTTATAGTACGTTAAGTGAATTTATTGGTGACATGACTAAGATATTCGATAACTGTCGGTATTTTAACCCAAAAGATTCTGAATTTTATCGATGTGCAGATGGACTTGAAGCATTTTTTGCACAGAAAATCAAGTATTTTCGTGAAAAGTTATTCGAAACTACACCATGATAACAGTGAAGTGTGTTGTGTTCATAAATAAATATATTACTCGTCTCGAGTATGAACTAGAAATATGTAATAACAAAATGAATTTCCACTATGTTTGCTATGATGATCTGTCTGTAAATTATGAAGATTGTGATGAAATTTGCTAATTTAAATAATTTATATTTCATTGAAGCTATCTATCGAGTAGTCAGTTTCGGTTTCAAGTATTTATTGTATTTATTACATTTTCACATTATACTGTCCTAAGGCTGACACTCTTTAGGTTTCACGCTCTTGACACTTAAAAAACATTATGTATACAGTTGTGAGATATTATGTTTGCTAATATAAATTAGCAATTTTAGTTACTTTAGATAATAGAGTAAGGTAAAAATATTGTATGTAAGAAATAAATTTTTATTATACGCTGCATTTTTTTTTCACTATACGTGATTTGCTGATTGTTAGATTGTTTCCACATAATATAATACATTTATGCACAGGTTTATTTTTTTGTTGCCTGGAGTGGTACTCTTATTACATTAAACCAAAAAGAAGTATGTGTTAGCACCCACCTCCGGTGCCGCTGCATCACATTCACGAGACTACAACACGACCGGAACATTGATATTAGCGCCACCATATTATAAATATACATTTACACTAGCGCCACCTTAATAAAGATACATAAATAAGAATAATAATTATTATATAGATTTTAATAAGACTTAATAAGAATATCATTATATAGAATTGAATCATTAGTTTGTTCATTATGAATAATAAATAGTATTTTCGTTGACTTCATTGTTCGGCCATGAAAGGCTAGATGTCGCTGATCTACATGTCGAGACAGATTAGTAAACACATTCGAGATACATAAATAAGGATAATTATATAAAATTGTTATATAGCTTAAATAACATTAATTTGTTCATACTTTATTATTTTTGTGTTACTTAAATTATTTTGCGGTATTATGCGCTTTGACTTATATAGATGGGCCTTTAAAAGGCAAGATGTCTGTGATATCTACGCACTCCTACATAGATAAGATACTATATACTGAGACACTCCTATGTGGAAGTTACTGTAAGGCGAAGCTCTGCCCGGATAAATAGTCACAGTGCCTTCAGAGTGTTTATTGGTTTTCCTGACCGACTGGCTGATTATACGTATTGTGTAACATATGTATATCTATTATCAGGTTTTAGAAATAGTCTAGGGTAAACGATAGAATTCACATGAAGTGTATAGTAGTAAAAGTGTGATAATACATTATCTGTACTGCAAGATTCGATCCTAAAGTCTATCATTAGATTTTAGGTTTGGTTGTACAGAAATATCGAACTTTAAATCTGACTAGGGTGGGGGTCGTTTGGGGACTGTATAATAAATATGAAAGTATGGCAAGTGATAACATTTATGCTACTTAAACATAATCGCTAACAATGGGCCTCATAGAAAGAAATAAGTTTTTAAGGTGGTAGGGCTACGCTGTAGCTATTACTATAGTTTCAGCATGAATGAGTCGGATCGCTCGGGGTAGTACCACCCTCTCTGAGAACACCGACGTGAAGTAACAGTGCTTGCATTGTTGCGTTTCGTTCGGTCTGTGAGAGCGCCGGAGGCCCACCTCCTTTCCCCATTTTCCTTCCCTGTTCACCTTGCGACTCCCCTAGTGTTGCTAGTGTCTATGGATTGTGGTGATCACTTAACAACAGGTGACCCACATGTTCGTTTGCCTCCTTTTGACATAAAAAAGAATATGACTATTTTTTTTTCAGTTTTAATAATTGTTCAGGAGGGTTAATACATATTATATTACTAATTTACATTTTCATAGTTTTTAGTTAGGTGCATAAGACAAAACGTATGGAATTCAAGGTCATTGGTATGATCTGTTCCCTGTCCCTTATATCCATTCTATGGAATCAAAGCATAGGAGTAGTTATATCGGCGGCCATAGTGATCGGGCATTTCTTGCCCGATTGTAGAGCGTTGTCCTACTAGCGAAAACTACATAACTATCTAGGAAATACTTTAATGCGTTTGACATTGATATACTTCCTATATCAGAATGAATATAAGCAGAAACAACAAACATTAAGGATATAACTTTTGTCGACCTTACAAAAGTTTGAGCAGAAATATTTTGAAATGCATATGCAATCATGGTTTTATCATATGTGAGTGAATATGGAGTATTTTTTAAATCTTACCCAATGCATAATTCGAACAATGCATGACAGAAGTTATGTAAGTCTGTTAGGATAAAGACCAACAGATATTCTTGATAATGCATCAGTAGCAGTATTTTTTTTACCTGGATAAAACGAACTATCATACTTGTGACATAATTTTTTTATTCTCTTCTTTATTTTGAGTGAATGCTTTTGACTAAAAGAAGATAAGATGGCCTGTTCATAAATGATTAATAGAAAAGGTCGTCCAATTCAGTACCTAGTGACCTCGTTTCCTCTAAGATTCTACTACGCCGCTGCGCATACTTTCTTCTTGATTGCAGAATGTTTCTTATCTGAATTATTTAATGACCTTCAAAAGAATTCCACAGGCCGCTCGTATTATGAAAGAATTGCGGCGTTGGAATGTTCAGATGCTTCTTTTTCTAATTTTTGTTATAGTTAGCAAGATTATATCAAATAATACATTCCAATGAATTAAGATCAACAGATAAGCAAGATTGAATGAAAGATGTAACTTCTATAAATAGTTAACGCTAACACACAGCGGAAGTTCTCAAGAGGAAAGAATACCCCGATTTTGAAACATTCTTCATTGGTGCTCCGTTCCTAATGGTCTTAGCGTGATGATATATAGCCTGTAACCTTTCTCGACATATAACACTGAAATAATTTTTAAAATCGGACCAGAAGTTCTTGAGATTACAACGTCACAAACTTTATCTCGTTATAATATTAGTATAGATACATAAGGGTTCTTTATTACCTCCTAACCCCATTTCTATTGAATGGTTACTTTGTGGTTACTTTAAAGTAATTCATGACTGATCACAGTATCTGCATCGAATTTTTATTTTGGCAATATATGTAGTAAATATTGAATACTTATTTTTTATACAATTTTGAACAAAATGCATTTTTCAACTTACTCAAACGAGCCAAGGTGAAAAATCGTGATATATTTTAAGGGCACGTTGTAAAGATTTACATTTCAAAAGTATCCCGTAAAACAGCGGAATTGACAATACCTTGAAACCGATAACTTAAGTAAAAAACCATTAGAAAGCTTTTTTATATTTCATCATATATCACCTCATAAGAAAACTTTTGTAGAACATTAACTACTACGTACTTACTACGTATTTATATAAGCAAAATATAAAGACAAGACGAACTTTTCACGTGTATTTTCCTTTACAACTTTGGTTACCATAGGCGCCGGTTAATATTAAAATTAAGAGCTGTATAACTTCGCAGGTTTTCTTTTATTTGTAACCGAAACACTGCAGGTACATATAAATTTCATTTTACGTTTTGCATACATCTTATAAAGACATCGATTCTCTTTATAGCATAGACAGAATCTATATAGTAAGAATATTAATCTAACCTGTCTGTACATTTTAGAGTTTAGAAAAAAATTATTATACCTAATAAAATACATTTCAATCATTTTTAGAAATGTTTGTCTGTTTGAACATGCATCGGTGCTAAAGTACTGCATGCACGATAAAACCTCATCAAGAAGATCATAAAGGATATATATCCTTCTACTAACATTCGTAACAACGTTTCTTTGATTACACATTATTTCCATTTTCGTTGTTTTCTTTTCTTGTTGATATCTTTGCTAGTTATTTATTAAAAGACTCATCGTCTTGGAAAAATGATATTTTTATGGAAGGCATCCACTATAAATAAATATATATTACCAAGTATTTGTTTAGTACGAACGTATTTCATCTTCTATACATATAATAAAAATGAAGTGTCTGTATGTAATATCAAAATATTTTTTTTTACTACTTGGGTACGAAAGTATACTTTTTGTCGGTCTGTCTGTCTGTTTGTTTCGGGTAATCTCCGAAAGGGGTAGACCAATTTTGACAGGAATTTCACTGACACATAGCTGAAATTACAGCGGGTTTCTTAGGCTACTCTAAATTAGACTAGGTATTAACCGCGGCTTCGTCTGCAATGCTATCTCCAAAACGATTGGACCGATTTTCGCCAAACTTTCACCAGGAGCTAGCGGACATTATTTCAAGTAATTTAGTCAATTTTAATTTAGACTAGCTGTTAACCGTGGCTTCGCCCGCAGTACTATCTTCAAAACAGTTCAACCGATCTTCACGAAACTTTCACTGACAGATAGCTGACCTTACAAAAAGTAATTGAAGCAATTTTAATTTATACTAGCTGTTAACCGTGACGTCGCCCGCAATGCTATCTCCAAAACGGTTCGATCGATTTTCACATAACTTTCACTGGCAGATAGCTGATCTTATAAAAAGTAATTTAAGCAATTTTAGTTTATACTAGCTGTTAACCGTGGCTTCGCCCGCAGTACTATCTTCAAAACGGTTCGATCGATCTTCAGATAACTTTCACTGGCAGATAGCCGATCTTATAAAAAGTTATTTAAGCAATTTTAGTTTATACTAGCTGTTAACCGTGGCTTCGCCCGCAGTGCTATCTTCAAAACGATTCGATCGATCTTCAGATAA
>MU158854.1:371087-417729 GCA_015888305.1 Antheraea pernyi
TTAATAAGAGAAATAATTATCAGCTTATTGTTTACAATTCGACATTATAATTATTAATAACATTAATGATATAGAGGTCTTCCTAAAAAGATCTTAGATTATAATCGTATTACGTAAAGAGTTCCATAATACAATTTGTTGCGGAACAGACAAGCGTTTATTTTTTGTATAGTCACAAAATCTTAATTATAATAATGGAAAGGTTTAAATAAAATGTAAATCTTAGTAATAATATTATAAGTTTTTCTTTCGTTAGTTCCTTATACAGTGTAAGTGAGCATTGAGGTAGTTATATGGTGGGTTAAGGTTCCAAATGTGTTGCTGATGACAAAACCTCATTTGGCACGCTTTTTGTATTTATATATGTACTGTACACGTTACATTTTACTTTTATTGGCGTGCGCGTCGTACTTACAATTGTCTTTAAAGAGTGTTTCTGTATTTGCACATTGTCTCAAAATTCTATAATTCTTTAATACGATTTTAACACATATAATAAATACCTTCACAGCATATGCTACAAAATATATCCTACAGATAGAAACCAATACTGTGTAAGGCGGATCCATGGACTTATATTATCCGATACGAAACATATATAAGGGTTGTTGAGGTATGTATGCTTGGTACACATATATGTTTCAACAACTCCTATATGTATGAATAGTTAGCTTAGCTTAGGTTAGCTCAGATAGGTCGCGAATCGCTTGTATCAGGCAACAGCCAAAGCCGAGGTATGCCGCGCACCCTTGAGCTAGTTGTCAAAGTAAAATCGGCTGAGTGCCTTAAGCGCTCGCCTTAGTAGTCCGGTGAAGCTGTTAAGACCTTGCTTGGTCAATAGCGTAGTCAGTTCGAAAAAAAAAACCATGGACTTATTTTAGTATATTATGTCCATTAAAGTACGCGATCCAATGATATAACTAAAATAATATCATTGACTCGATCACCCAAAACTAGATGATTAAATGTTACCTGGAGCTAATTATAACTCCAAGTACACAATGTGACGAACTGTTAATATTCTAGCTTTGTCTATTACCATATTGCTCATTTGTAATTTTTACTAATATTTTATTACTTCAATGCAGTAACGTTATGAGGCTCCGTAACCGAAACTATCGGATAAATATATATCCGTAACCGTAACCAATTCTAAAGTTTCGGATAATTTCTAATAAGGGTGGAGTCAAAATAAAAAATGTTTCGACAGGTTTTGTTTCGCCGCACTTTCAACCCAGGTGAATCTTGTAGTAGGGACATTCGATATTAGAAAATCATCGATGTTTATATAGCTGTCAACATTGCTTCCAATTAATTGATGTACGACATATATCGATTGCAAAACATCAATATTTCTGGTAACAAACAAATAAAACTGGGTAATTTTCTTATGAAGTGTGGTTTTATTTATACTTATATGAAACAAAAGAAAAGTTCGATGTTTTGGTAACAAATAAATAAACAAACCAAATTTTTTTATGAAATGAGTTTATATTTATTTTGATATTTTACATAAGTATATTAATATTGACATATTTGGTAACCGACAAATAAAACAGTCAAATTATTTTTATGAAATGTGGTTTTATTTCTTTTTTGAAACAAACGTAAACATCAATGTTTTTGACAACATACAAATAAAACTGTCTAAAATAGTCTATAATAATTCAATCTAATAATTTTTTTTATCTGACTACCCTATTGGTCTAACAAGCCGTTACAACTTCACCAGACAAACAATTTTATAAAACAACTAGGCATATACCTCCCGGCGATAGTTAGGGGGTGGCATTGTGGAGTAATGCCTTACCCTAAAATCACAATGCCCTGCCTTAAAAATACCAATTCTGTGACCTCTACTATGTGTGATGTATTGTATTACCTACGGTGTATGTACCTCTACCAAGAAATTTATAAGTAAACAACACTTATAAATTCCTTGCCCCTACCACTCCACTCTCTACAGATTCTTGTTATGACCCTGAAGTTCTTAGCAATAAATAATGATCATGTAATCAGAATCAGAACTAGACTGAACAGAAGAATTAGACTAGGAATCAGATCCAGGTTTGGGACAACTTCAGGAACTTTACTGTTTGTAATTAAGGATCTTAGCGATAACGATGATACGTTGAATGAGTTATTTCAATTGTATAAACCATATTATTAAATATATCAATAAAAAAAATCTTTAAATAACAAATACATTTTTTTTAAACTTTATTTTTGGCAACCAATCTTTTAGATTATTACTGCCATTGTCAAGTAGTTAATAGTATTACAAGTTCTTCTTCCATTCCATTTTTGACAACCAGTCTTCTAGTAGACTATTACTGCCATTGTCAAGTGAGTATCGATATTACAAGTTTCTTGATAAAAACAAATACATTTGTTTGTTCAACTAATGTCCTTTGGGCCATTGTGTAGTTGGCAACATTAGTTTATTTTTCTATTTCACTGTGTGGCACAATATGTGTATTAGCCAATGTGAAATAATTTTAATCCATATTAAAAATTCCTTGATAAAAATCAGGGTAATATTGTTCATTTACAAATGTTAGGGTGACACTATATTTTATTATTACTATTATACATGGGCTTCTTTTCATTAGACTTTTCTTTATGCTTTAGTCTGACAGTATATCTTTTCAATGTAACTAACCATAGTGTATCCGATTAGTAAAAAGAGAGGTTATGATAAATGTTTACTGCATAATTTTGTCGAGTCAGTATTCAGTGGGTTATTTAGGATAAAATTTAGTCATTCATCAATAATTTCAAAAAGCTTTAACAAAATGTTAGTGACTTTGAAGACACTTCAACAACAAACATTTCAAATTGAAATTGACTCAGAAGAAATCGTCAAAGCTCTCAAGCTTAAAATTGAAGTCGAAAAAGGTAAAGACTATGCCGCCGATAATCAGAGGCTTATTTATGCAGGGAAAATTCTGCTGGATGATAACAAGTTAAGTTCGTATAATATAGATGAAAAGAAGTTTATTGTTATCATGGTAACAAAGCCTAAAACATCGGAAGTGCCGCAGAGTTCATCCTCCGCGGCCGAGACTGGAGAAAGTGCTTCCACTGAGAGCGGCGATGCTAAAGCCGATACTTCTGTTGAAGCTCCAAAAAGTGCACCAACTGCAGAGCCGGAGCTTGCTACAGAGCCACCTGTGGCATCTGGTGACCTTGACTTTGAATCGACTGTCCAGAGCATTATGGATATGGGATACAACAGACAGCAAGTAGAACAAGCCTTGCGTGCCTCTTTTAATAACAGAGAACGAGCTGTGGAGTATTTAATTACTGGTATCCCTGAAGAATTTTTACAGGAACAGGAAGTTGAGGAAGGTTCTGAAGAGGACCCTTTGGGATTTTTACGTGATCAACCACAGTTCCAACAAATGCGTGCAGTTATTCAACAGAATCCAAATTTATTGAACGCTGTACTACAACAAATTGGTCAAACGAACCCAGCATTGTTGCAAGTTATCAGTCAACATCAACAGGCTTTCGTGAGAATGCTTAATGAGCCAGTAATTCCCTCTGCTAGTGGAGTTACTGCCGATGAGAGTGCAGTGGATGTTCCACAGCCACAGCAACCACGGAATGTAATTCAGGTCTCACCCCAAGACAAAGAAGCTATTGAAAGATTAAAAGCACTAGGATTTCCTGAACATATGGTCATACAAGCATATTTTGCTTGTGAAAAAAACGAAAATCTTGCAGCTAACTTTCTTCTGTCACAAAATTATGATGATTAAAGTTTGATAACTGAAAAATGTATGAAAGTTGATAGACAAAATTATTAAAAAAATATTTAAATGTGTTCCGTGTTTAATCTTACGGTTTACTGCTTTATACTTCATGTGAAGTTTTAATATCCTTACATTTTGTTCATTCAATGTGTTAATTGTCTTGTTTACTTTGTTTTTTAAATATATGCTCAAAACTGTAGCCTTCTATTAATGTAATATGCAAGGACGCATACATAATTACACTATTTTTTAAATTTACTTTTGAAAGTTGCTGAATAACTTGTCTTCAGAGCATGGGTTTAATAAATACATTATAAAATTTAGCAATTTTTGAGTATTTATTATAAAAACCAATTTGTAATATGTATCAAAATTTTACAAAAACTTATTCATATATTGAGTTATGTGTAAACTGAGCCCTATGTATTAAAACAGGTTTGTATCTTGAAAATCACTTCATATACCTCTTTACTATTAATTTTCCACATTATTATACTATGATAATATTGTGAGCACTACAAATCATTGATAAAATGTAGTCAGAATATATCATAATTTTAATTAAATGCTGCAATCCACTGTTATTTTGGAATTATAACTTCACAACAAAAATAGTCAAATAAAAAGTAGGCCAATGATAGGAAATTCAATAAATGAGAAAACTCCACTATTTACATCAAACAGTTAATATTATTATTTATAAATAGCACTAAGTTAACATAAAGAACTATGTCAGTATAAACTTTATTCTTTCTAAATTTAAAGGCACTTTCCACAATGTCTATTAATAAAACTATGTCACTTGCCATGATTGATAATGTGCAACACAATATACATGAATAAAATCTATACACAGATACATTACCTGTGTTTAATATAAACAATTATGTTACCATATTATCTAATTAGAACACATTATAACAATCATGGTAAGTAAATACATAAAATCTTACATTTAAATCTGGTAGTCAACTAAATTACCCTTTCACAGATAGGTTTACATACAATATAAATAACAAATATTGTGGATGACAAATGAATAGATCAGATACTTGTCCTGTAGACAAACGAGATACATTAGGTTGTCTCCATACACTTTAATATATCTGTAAATATGGAGTTATGGGATTAACATAAACAAATATATTTAGTGTATCACTAAATAATAGGTTTATAAAAATAAAATGCATATAAAGTTCATTTAAAACCAAATTCCTATTCATCCACATTTAAAAACAATATATATGTATATACAGGATACTCTTTTATACATTCTTTACATATTATTCTCTGTTTATTTATACACAATGTACAAAAAATTAATTTCATATAATGTTTATTCATTCATAACTTGTACGACATATATAGAGATATTTTAGAACTGTACATTGCAATATGGCTATTGCACAAAATAACTAAAATATTAACTTTGGCTTATCCATTACAAACACCTGTGTGGTGTCAAATATACTAGTCAACTTATATAGGGTACTTTTATCACTTCAGCGTCATCCATCACAGACTTGTGTGAAATATTATTAGTATAAAAACAAACTATTTGTAAACAACAAATATTTAGTAAAAAGGGATTCCGGCAAGTTTACTGAAGCAAACAATCATAATTAAAAATTAACTGTGTAACACAGAATAGAATTAAAATGGCATCCAAGTTTGATTTTCCCCTGTAATATTTTGGAATGGTAAACAAAATTGTATTTAACATAAAATTCATTGGCAAATTCGTAAAAGAAGCAAAAATTAATTACAAATGAAAATAACTTATACAGGTATTCCATGTCTCTCTTCTATAAGCCTTATACAGATAAAATGATATTAAAACAACAACAGAAAATTCTAAACAGATTAACAATTATACAATAATTATCAAATCTAACAATACTTTATGAAACCAAATTATGCTGGACATACTTTTGATAAAGTTTGAAACAATTCTGCTTAAATTTAACATAAATTAACACAATAATCTGTTATACCACCTAGCACATAAGTACATTGTATTGCATGTGCCGTTTGCTCTCACCGGCAGGGCAGCGGCGTACCCAGTTACCCGGCTGGACCTCATTCAGTTTTTTGTTGGCAGTATAGTTCTTTCAGAGATTTTAATTCTTCTATAAGTGCTTTATTTTGATTTTCAAGGACGGCAACTCTATTTTCCAGACATTTTATATATTCCTTTTTCTTGCGTCGACATTCTCTAGCCGCCTCGCGATTCTTTAATAATCTTAGTTCACGTTTTCGAGTTTGATCTTCTAGCATGGGTCCTGCAACGTTAGCACGAATTATTCATTTTTTTCGATAAATATCTATAACTCTACAACAGTGACGAACACCAAAGATAGTATTAACGTAACTAACCGGGCACATAAAACTGTGCATCTTGATTTGTCGCGTATTGTACGATTGCACCACCGCCGCCGGCACCAGATACGGCTAACGTATGTAACCCGCTTTCTGTCTGCAATGCTCCAGCTGGAATAACTGCAAATAAGATTTTACCTCAATAACTATTTGTACACACAAGGACAAACTTTATAACAGAAACTTATATATCCAAATAAAAGAAACATTTTAACCACAGTGCGATTAATTAAAATCATTAAAAAAACTTTTGCCGCTCTCCAATAACATTACTAATGTGACAATAGTTTTGTTTAATAACAAAAACTAGACTTATTCCACATCAGGTCAACAAAAAGTACGAGAGTACTTGAGTTTAAATATTACAGTATACTTTAGTATTATTAACAATACTCAACAATTTTAATGCTGTAAGTATTTCAATTTGAAAAGTTTTACGTATATATATGACGACAATAATATTAAAATAATTACATTTCTATTCCTTTTTGTATATATTATTCCATTAAAACACTTGTAGCTTTGAAATCTAATACTCTATCCAATACTAATTGGCATATTCGCAGCATAGCATTAAAGTATGTATTAGTATTTCAAATAAAAAGAAAATCGACCTTATTACTTTGTGGAATTTGATTACTCTCCATTGATACAATGTCCATATTGACTGCAGATTTGGTGAAAATACTCCTAAAATTTACAGGTTATACAAAGATTGTGCTCAGACAAAATCATCTATACATATAATTATAATGACAAAGACTACATTGGTTATTTACAATACTTATATGATAAACAGTGTCAATCTATACAAACAATAAACATGTATTTATTATTAATTTTAAATTCTTCCTCACGTAAGTGTCGGGTTATATTTCGTCACACATCAGGGATTCTGCGATATCTAATAACGTGTAGCAAATATGTATGAAAATACCAAAGCATTCATATGCCTATAAAATAATGTCATGAGGAAAGTAGGTACTTTAAAGGTTTTATTTGACATGATGCATTGGAAAAATTGTATGCAATTTATATTACAAGGTTCAATACACTGTAAAATATTAGTTAATTTTATATTGACCCCGAAATACGCATAAAATTAGTTCGTAGAATACATTGCATCATATCACTAGTTACATTTCTGATCCTGGCTATAAAATAAGAAATCGAATCCAATAAATGCATAATTTTTATCACAGAATCTAAAAGTAGTTCTAAAAGATCAGTGTGAAAGAAAACCTTTATTTGATTGAAAAAGTTCATCATCTGATCCATTTGAAAATAAAGGATAATAGAATAATATCTATTCAAGATATAAACCTTTTAGATTTTTAGTTTTAAAATACCTATTTTTGTGGGGTCACATGGGGTACGCAGTGGTGCCCTTAAATGGAAATTCGAATATACCGAAAATTGCCAAGTTGGTTTTCGTTCTGAAATTTTCATAGAACAGTATCTTAATATTATATGCCGCAAGTACTCAAAATAACATGGTGCACATTTTTGAGATACAATTAATTTATTTCGAAAATTAACATGCCCCCAAAATGAAGTGACAAAAATAGGCCTGCCTATATGTAATTGAAAACATGTACTTAAACAATCACGTTTATTTCAGAATCTACGGTAGCGTAGGAAGCGTAGTTCAGTACTATCGGCGCGACGCGGCGCACACCTCCATCATGTTTTTGGGTTATTGAAACATTGAGGAACGATAATTATATTACATTTAAGAAATCTTCCAACAAACCATAATATAAGTAAAATATGCTAAAAATATTTTTTGAACTTGAATAATACTTTCTACGTATCGAAATACATGTAATAGAATATAACATTTCAATAATATAAATGTATAATGCGACTATTTCTACAGAAATAAACAAATGCAATGCTTACTTGATTGAAAAAAAAATGCATATCAATAGTTATAATTAAATATTACTATGAAAACAACAGCAACGGTGTAATAAACGGCTGAGAGCATCACGTCATTCTATGTACCTGTTTGAGCCAAATTACGTCATCGTGTAGAATAACAATAAAGTTAAAATTACTCCTATGATGACATGTTTTTTGTAATGTGGCATTATGGAATTAATATTGAAAGGATATTTAAATTGTATATTATTTTCAGTGGTAAAAGATTTTTTACTGTAATGTAATTAATCCTTTATAAACTACAAACTCAATACAATTATATGAAATACAAAAAAAAGGAATCTAAGCTAGGCTCAGTCTGCTGTAGGTTACTTACCTAAACTTGATATTAATAATGCATGTAAAATAATAACAAACACTATTTTATCTATATTTACTTCTATTCTTAGGTTTTCCTTGAAACGAAATTATTAAATAATCCACTACTTTATGGGGTAGAAAGGGTAAAAATTCCGATTTATATATACTTCATAAAATAACGGATTTTATCAGTTTAGGAAAATCCACTGGAAAGATGATTATAACAATCAGACTTATGTATAAAATTGAAGCACCGTCACAGTTATTACAATTATCTTCTATTTTGATGAGAGAATTCCTAACTTATACCAAATTTTAAATTTCAAAAGCATATCTTCTATTAACAATAATTCTTGCCTGGTAGTTTGAAAAAAAAAATAATTTAAAAATATTCCCACAATTAGGGTCTGCTTTTTCTTCTACTTTGAATTGAGAATATGGATTTTCTAGTCTAAATATTCATGTTTTGATCTACTTTTTATGGGGAATGCGGATTCATGAGATCAAGTCATCTACAGAATTTAATAGACTTATAGGACTAAAACCCATAACCCCCTTCGTTCTGGTCAGATACCCAGATTGCTAGACCATGGACATGAATATTAAGTAATAAACCATCATTTTAGCAAACATTTATTTAAATGAACACACTAAATTTCTTCACTAATGACTGGATGAACTAAAGTATAAATAATTATGAACCTAGACGTTAGGAGAAATAGTATAAAATCATTATTGATAATTTTCATTATCATTTTGAACCTATGATGAAACAGTATAACATACAATTAAACATACATAACCCAGGAAAACTAAACTAAACTAAAATTAGTCACAAGATTATTCATAGCTGAAGGTGAGAGGGACAAATATGGCATACTCCTCAAAGCTGGTGGTTATGAGCTGTGTCAACACAGTGAATAATTATGGATGATGTGTTGTAACAGGTTAGTTACACATGTTGCACACAGAAACAAATAGTGTCTCAACACCGGCACATTTAACTGACCTGGTGCAAATGACAAAGAAGATGACAGCGACACTTCAGTCTCACATCCTGGTTTAGACCCCATGCGATTTTCTGTAATATCATCATGTTCTCTCACTCATGTGTAATTCTTTTTTACTTTCACAGTAGTACTCTTCAAGGACATTTGACCAAATCAATATTAACTAAATGCAACATTTCTAGATTATTTTAGCAGTTGTTAGTCCATATTATGATACTTCCTATGAATAATATTGTAACTGCAATTCACAAAGTTACGCTACAGCCAAATGAAAATTGCATTTCTATATAGACTTTTGCGACCGTAAAATCAAATAAAGACATTGTTAAATGTATCTGTGAATACATATATATCATTGAACTGTATATCATTGGAATATTACTCTATAATAGATTATTTTATTCTTTTGTCATTTTATTTGGAATTTTCATTAGGCCAAACTGTAAACTTTGACAAATGTAGTCATAATATTAAACATAGCAGGTATCAATTAATAGTTTTAAGAATAGTATGCATTAGATTTCAATAATTCACCATAAGTTTTCAGTTCGATTTTTTATAATTTATTAATCCAATGTATAAAAATAGATATATTTGTTCCCATTAATTATAATTTGCTATTGAAAAAGCCAGCTGATTTACATTCACTGCATTTTCAGCAAGATCACTTAGGTATATGCATTTTTAGTTCATAATTATCATATAAATATTTTATACCGTTGCCAAGATTTTGTACTTAAAAAAAAATATTCAAGAGGCACAACTATTTGCTTCTATATTTTAACATTCTTAGTATAATATTGGAAATCTATGAATATAGTAGCTAATGTTTTTATACTGCCAAAATACAATTATTATGGATACTTTTGGTCCGCAACAGGAATTAATCTTAAAGTATTTTAGTTATCATATAATATGTATAATGATCTAAAACAGAGTATAACTATTAAATTTCATTTCAAAAATTGTTCCTCCCTTGTGTTGTCAATCTTTTTTCTTCATGGCATCACATACCATAGCTTTACAATTATAAATAATTTAATTATAAATCTATTATAAATCTTTCTTTGTTACTTACATAGTATATTTCAAGTCAACCATGATTATATCCTGTAATGCCATAATATTAAGGATGATTTTTCAATAATTTTACATATGTTATTGCCTTGTTTAGATTGACTGGTATTATTTATGCATATAAATGATGTAATACATGCATATTATAAAAGAATTATTGTATATTATTATAAGTCAAGCACAATCTTTATAGTATATATAACAATACCTTGTTAATCTGTTTATTGAAATGTCTGTTATTATATTAAAAGTATACCCGACTTACCTGCAATTTCTGCTCCTCCAAGGTCACTGAGAATTTTTCGATAAGAGGGGCGCCTTGTTAACATTTCCCTGTATTTCCGTTTCGGACTTTCATCATCACTACAGCTATCATCACTACATGATTGGCCCTGAGTGTTCACAAGTGAGTTTGGTTCTGGTTTTATCTAAAAAAAAATTAACACTTTATTTAATGTTAACTTTATATAATAAAATAGTACTATAATGAATTTACAACATTGTATACAGCAGACAGATATTAAATACCTATATTACTTTATAAGAAACTATTGTGTACAAAACTAAAACAT
Organism: Antheraea pernyi; assembly: GCA_015888305.1. Classification (NCBI taxonomy): domain Eukaryota; kingdom Metazoa; phylum Arthropoda; class Insecta; order Lepidoptera; family Saturniidae; genus Antheraea; species Antheraea pernyi. The sequence goes on from MU158854.1 coordinate 382,128, forward strand.
TTACTTGAAAATTAAGATTAGTTAACGAGTTTTATTAAAGCAAAGGAAACAAACTGGCAAAATAGCCTGATTATTTGTGCTAAACAATATATTATATAAATCTAAGCATAATATGAAAATCAAATGATCACAGACAATTTAAAAATATTAATTTACCTGTAATGTTTGGAGTGTTCCTTGTGTAGTGTGTATAACAGAACTTGGCTTACTGACAAGTATAACATTTCCCTTTGGTAACTGCACTTGTTGTATATTTGATGCAGTTTGTATAACTGATTGTTGATTAGGTTGTATTACAGATTGCACCTGAAAATTAGACAATATTCAAAAAATAAACAAACATAATGTAAACAAATAACAATATGAACAATAATTCCAACATTAATAGATTAACTGTTTTAAAAATAATTATACTTTATATATAATGGATATGACAAGACAGGATAACACATAAATATAAAGACCTGTGCAGAAGGAGCTTGAGTAGGTAACGTGAGCTGAACAATGCTAGTGACGGCAACGACGTGAGCGGCGGCACCACTCGCGGAGGAGCTCCCACTCGCCAGTGAATCTGCGGAACCAGCACCGCCAGCGGTACCGTTCTCTTCGACCATTCCTTCCATTCCCACTAAGGTCACCTAAAATTCAAGGTCAACTGTCTGTGCATTCCTTGTTCTTCCGACACGCTCAATGAGGAAAACGCTTGGTTATAACATTATCTGGTTCTCTTACGATGACACTTCACAGGAAAACCCTAAAACGGAATCATCGCGTCACACTCGGGAGGCGGAATTTTCTATTGCGTCTCATATTTGTAACATATTATTTCTGTGTTTTGATCGTTGTAGAGTATTTTCAACATCATATGGAACATACATAATTTGTGAATCCAAATATACGCGACCATGACAGGTCGCAAGTTTTGTCTTCACAAGCACTCACCAGTTACGTATTCCTCGTCACCGTCTATGCTGCGTCCGGAGTGGGCGAACGGGATGGTACGTAGTAGCCACGTCAACTACGAGAAGACTCGTCACTGGCGGAGACCTATGATCTTGTATGCGTCATCACAATATGGCCGAAATTGTCAAGCGCATGCGCAGTTTTCATGGTTTATCTCCTTTTTATTTTATGTCTATGCTACATGTATGGAAGGAGGGTGTGGAAGTTGGAACATACAACATACGAAATTGTTATATAGCATCCTGTGAAGACAGAAATGATCTGTGCTGTAATTAATCACAGAATCAATAGATAAAGAACATCGAATTAATAGAATCTGTATTCCAATCATTTACTATAATAATTATTTTTTATTTATCTCGGATTTCTTACAACCCTATAATATCAAGAAGTCTGTGGTCATAACAAAGTATCTAGCAACACTGTATTATAGTCTATAATATAAGATGATATTATTTATTAGTCCGTGTTTGTGAACCGCTAGGTGTTTATAAAGCTAACGGACTCTGTGGCTAGCAGTAGGGATGATCGATATTAGAAAAACATCGATGTTGATATCGATGTTAACATCGATTAGAAAGTATCGATGTACGATAAACATCGGCAGCAAAACATCGATGTGTAAATACATTGATGTTTTCGGTAGAAAATAAAACTATTATATATATTAAATGTTTATGCTATTGGAAATACAATATTTAACATTCCCAGTACTTTTTGGACACACTCTGCAAAAAAAAAAACTTCATCAGGTGTTTTCCCTTAAGTCTTCCCTTCCATTCCCAAAAAACAAAAGCAATTCATGCTGTTGCCAGTAATTATATTGAAACTAATGTCAAAATATTTATGTATTTTCATTACTCAAAAGGAGGGCACTCATAAATTACGTGAGATGTTTAAGGGGGGGAGGGGGTCGAGTCAAATCTCATCTAATTTTACGTTGGAGAAAGGGGAGGTCTCACATCATATCACGCAATTTTTTTCTGATTGAAACAAAAAAAAAACTATACTATTTTGGTCCATTTAATCCAGATTGTACATGCTTGAGATTTAATAATATATATATATATGAATTAGAGTAGATATTCTTTTTTAATCACAGTAGTTACGATTTAAGTATTCTATTGTTAAATTTTTATTACACTTATAATTAAACTCTCAGCAATATTGATTGCTAGTCTTAAATAAAAGCACGAATCAATTTTTTTTTTCTTTTTCAATAACAATACAACGCGTTTACGTAAGAAACCCACATTTTGAAAAATCTCACGGAGATTGGGGGATGGGGGAGATGGTTGAATAAAATCTCACGACATCGCACCAGGGGGGAGGGTGGAATAGAAAATTAAAAAAAACACCTCTCGTAATTTATGGACGCCCCTAGATCGCTAGAATTCGCTAATTTTTTTTATCGTCGTCGTCGTTAAAAATATCCAAAATCCGCAAGATCTAGAGACTACCTCACTAAAATTGCAACAGTGAGAAAATGTAAAGGAATAACTATTCGTGTTGCTTACTTTGATTACGTTGATAAGTGTCATCTAGTGTAAAATAGTTGAACTTGATAGTTATCTACTCACTAGCTAGTACATCCAACGCTAAATGACCCTAAAGGATATATTGACATTTCGATATTTTATTCCAAATACATCGATGTGTCGATGTTATCGAAATCGATGTTTTTCTGCTGAACATCGATATTTAGTCAACATCGATGTATATCGATCATCCCTAGCTAGCAGTAATATTATTCTGTGCTGTGAATTCAAATTTGGTCGGATGAAATTTTCCTATAAAATATTTTAGACGATCTAAAATTAAATATTTCACTTATAACATAATGCCATCTAAAAGTTCTTTTGAAAACCAATACGAAGAATATTCAACAACTGTTTCTAATTCGTTATTGAATAATTCCAAAGATGCGGTACGCGTACTATTTTCTCTAAGTCAAAAACTAAATAATTATTCTATTGAATATATATGTAATTTCATTTCATTCAATTTTAGATATCCGAAAAATTTGGTGCAAAATTAGAAAACTTCAAAATAACCAAAATATCTCAAATAATGAAAATGGAAAAACAATTATATGATGGAACTATTTACACTGGCTCCACTGGTTTCGCACTTTATTGTTTAATGTGCACACTGAGGAATAACAGTAACCAAGATATCTTAAAGGTTTCATGATAATATTATGTGAACTTATATATTAAAAGTGGTACACAATTGACAACCATACTTTTATGTATGTAAATATATTCTTCCAATAATTGTGGGATCTGTACTAATTTTACATTGCTTTTGCTAAAGATCCTACAATGGAACATTATGACTGTAGCATCCACCATATATTTAATAGTTTAATAAAGAGCCTTCATTACTCATAAGGTATTTCAGCTTACATATATTATAATTTATCTACATAACAATTTTGGCTATAAAAATTATTTTATACAAATGTTTGAACTCAATTGCACTTTTAATTATAATGACAATAATTTTTTTAAAGACGTACAACTGCAGTCATACTACAAACAATGGGATCATAAATCTTTATCAACAACCTAAAATTGATGTCCAGAAATTGTTTGCATGCTAATATAAGATATTAAACTTCAACTCCACAGCATATTTTTAAACCTGTTAATTCTTTATAAAATTACAGACTGCGATGGAATACATAAATTTAGACAACTTAAAGGGAAAAAGAATTAGTTTTCTTTGTGGAGATGCTGGCCCACTTGCTTTAGCAACTGTAATATCATACAAATTTGGTAATAAACGACCTGATATGTTGCTTGATTATAAGGTTTTAGCACAAAGGTATTTTTTGCTGCTGATGTAATTATTTATATTTTTCTATTTCATTCCTTCATTGAGATCTATGAAGAAGCTACCATTAGTGTTTGTTACTGGTAAAAAAAGAGAACAAAGTCTCTTTGTTGCCAAATACAAAGTACCTTAAACAATTGTGGGTCATTTAAATTGACAAAATGCTCAGAAATACTAAGGCTTGTAAAAACATACCTAAAAAATGTTACTGATCTACCAATAGTATTTATTACTTGGTCTTGTACTGTAATATTAAGAGTTTAGTTATATTGGCAGATTAGTAATATTTTTGGATACATAGTTGATTAATTCTGCCCTCTGAGATGCAACAACCGTAAGCCGATTACAAATATATTATAAAAAAGTCTATGTATAGTCTTTCAATTATATAACTTTGAATTCAGTTTGACAATCTTTTTGTGAATTATAGTATCTATAAGTAATATATATCTCTTACCCTATCTTCTCTTTTAACATAATAAACATGGCGAAAGAACTGAAGTAACTAAACACCACTCAACAATAAATATGAATATTAAAAAAGGTGATTTTCTTTCTTTTTTTTTCGGACTGACTAGGCTATTGACCATGCAAGGTCTTAACAGCTTCACCGGACTACTGGGTGATTTTCTATTTTCAGATTAATGGCTTTGATATCTTTATTGAATGATTCACCAGATGAACTCTTGTATGGAAAAGCAGGATATCTTTATGCCTTATTATTTGTAAATAAATATATTCCTGGAAAATAAATTATACCAGCTAATCACATTGAAAAGGTATTTCAATGTTGTAGTAGTTGTAGTATTTGTTGTAGTTGTTAATCTTAACATTATGTTCAAAATGACGAAATTTGAGGTACAGTCAGTATAAAATTTCAAAATAGTTACACTTCACTAGTAGCACTCCTGGTATGATAAAACATAATCGGAAAATAATATTTTTGAAATTTGTAAATATTTAAAGTATTTAACGCTAGAACCTTATAATTTATTTAGTACTAGCTTCTGTCCGCGTGGAATAGTTACTTTGGACGAAAGCTAACATGCAGCAGAGCTCACAAAAGAAAGAAAAACCGATTTTGAAACATTCTTAATTGGTGCTACGCTCCCACTGGTCTTGACGTGATGATATATAGCCAATAGCTTTCCTCGATAAATGAGCTATCTAACACTGAAGGAATTTTTCAAATCGGTCCAGTAGTTACTGAGATTAACGCGTTCAACCAAATTAGTTAAAATTACTACCCTCTCGTAATTAACTCGAGCCTTCATTCAAATTACAATAACTTATGGTAGAGTAGACCGATTTTAATGAAACAAAGACTAAGTTACTCCTGAAGATATGCTTTATAATATGATTATTATGAACCCAGTGCTTTAGCAGTGATGCGTGTTCATACAAACAAACATATAGACACAAAGGCATTTCTAAAAATGATTGAAGTGTATTCTATTACTTATTCCTAGACACCTTCAACAATTTTTTTCACAACAATTGAAAAGTATAGACACTTAGATTTACATTCTTATTATATATATATATAGATAACAACTACAAATAGAGCACTTATCTATAAAGTTAGACCACTAGGAGTATCATCATAGACAATATTCAAAATTGTTTACTTTGTAATTTGTATAGGTACAGCAAGATATTCTTAATAACATCAGATTTTACTACCAATGTTGTATCATCCATCGAAATATCCTCCCAAAGAAACTCTTCAGACATACTTTCTATAAAATCTTGTTTATAAAACTGTACTTAACTGCTTTGCTACATATATTAGACATAAATATATTTACATTTTCAGGTACTCAGCAGCATTTTGAAATCTGGAAAACAATTTTCATTGCAAATGAAATCAGATAGTCCATTGTTGTGGCAATGGCATGATAAAGTATATCTTGGAGCGGCACATGGCATGGCTGGCATATTGTACATACTCTTGCAAGTCAGTTGATTTTTTTTAAGTTAATTAAATAAAACAGATTTCAAAGGAATCTACTCTAGGAAGTGTACTAGAATATCCTTGATCCTATGATCAATCAATGATAAGAGTTAGATACCTAACAAGTCTTGAATTGTCATAAAGCTACACCAATATCTCATTATACATCAATATAAATCACTATACATTTTCTATTAGATTTTGAGAAGTTCTTTGGTTTCTCTTCGAAATTCAAGGTCCAGTGCTAACAAAATGAAGATCGTACCTATTTGAAATTAGTCCCCTACCAATGATAAAATAGTTTTCCACATTTAGTTATAAATGACAAGTTCCGGGTTAACAAACATAAAATAAATGCAACCGAATTTGAAACTTCTTCCTTTTTAAAAATAATAAAACCGTAAATTTGTTATCACATTTCTAGACTTCGGAACAGTGACCTACAAAGCCATAGCCGGATATGGGTAGGAGGAGCATATATATGTAAAATATTCACGCATATATCTATACTACATTTATCTGTTTAGATATGGATTAAAATTCATAAAGCACCTGCTTCATCAATGAAATGGACAACCAAATCTGTATAAATAAAATAATAGTGGTGCAATTTTACGCGCATCTCGTAAAAACTATTAGAGAGATTTCGACCAATTTTTTTAGTTTAACTCCTTAGATATTAGGTCGTTATTTAAATACTATCCTCTGCCCGTGACTTCGTCCCCGTGGAATAGTTACTTCGGGCTAACGCTAACACGCAGCGGAAGATCTCAGGAGGAAAAAAAGCCCAATTATGAAACATTCTCCGTTGTTGCTTCAGTCCTATTGGTGTTAGCGTAACCTTCCTCGATAAATGAGGTATAACAATGATTTTTTTTTTTCAAATCAGACCTTGAGTTCCTGAGATTACCCCCTACAACGTCACAAACTTTACCTCTTTATAATATTAGTATAGATAATCATATTCATTTACTATAAAATTATCAACGTTTTAAGAAGCTACGATTTATATAAGTACTATGCGTTCAGCGATGATTTTTGTTACCGCGGTAAAGGGGGATAAGCGCTGCCGCGATTGGTGCGTATGCTCAGGGCGGCGGTAGTAAAGGGTTAAGATTGGTTACAAAGGAATTTTGTTATATTTTATCTTTCGCTCTTTTTGTGTAAGTTATTCTGTACATAAAACATATAATTATTATAAAATAAATAATGCGGAAAGTCGCGGGTATCAGTTACCACCATATAAAATTATATTATGACCTAGGGACTAAAGGAGAGTGTTAAAATTTGTGTGTCTAAAAGAGGCTATAGTCCAAAAAAGGCTAAGAAACTATGGTATACTTGACCTTATCTTTATATAGTAGGTAAATAATAGGGCATGACAATTGTGTCCACTTGAATCGTGGCCACCAGGTGTAACATCTTTAATGATACGGGATCACACAATGTATATCCATCATTAAGCGGGGTTGTAGTAGAATAGACATTAGTCTAGCTGCAGAGAGGCATGATAGTGACGACTAACGTTTGATTGTAGGGTGCTCGATGATTAATGTTGTCTTTGGATTACACTGTGATTACCATCAAGTACACATCAGCAACTATGACATGCTTTCGTGAAAAAATAAATATTTTGTGTGTGTCTGTTCGTACTTCTTTTCCTCCTAGTTTCACTGTTTTTTTTTAAATACTTATGGAATTGTATTTATCTACATATATGATATATCTACATATCTACACATAGATATGTGAAGTTGTTTTCGAAGTTTAAAATATATATATCATAGGTAGTTGCTCTTTATGACGGATTTCTTATATTTTATTGTGTTTCATTTATTTAACCTTTTGGCCTGTTAAACTTGTATTTGTTCATTTACTTATTCATTAAAATATTTATTTATAGGCACGCCGTTACATCAACATTGTGGACATACGAAGTTTCATAAAACCAACTTTGGATTGGTTATTAAATCAACGTTTTCCAAGTGGCAATTTTCCTTCATCTATGAATAGTTCTAATGGAGATAAATTGGTGCAGTGGTGTCACGGTGCTCCTGGTTTTGTGCCGTTATGTATTTTGGCTCATCAGGTAAATAAATATTTGTTATTTTTTTACGAGTTTCTACAATCTTGTAAGTAATACTGATATCACGTTGATATTAGGTGATTCAGTAATGTAGCATGTAAGGTGCTGACTACAATTAATTTCAAATAGTGAACATCTTCAAAAAATATATGTTTAAATATAAAATCATAATTAACAATGAAGCTTAATATTTTAGGTGTATGAAGAAGAGAAATATACAAAAATTGCTTTACAATGTGGTGAAGTGATATGGCAGCGAGGGCTTTGCACAAAGGGTTATAGTTTATGTCATGGAGTCAGTGGAAATGCTTATGCTTTTATACAACTATATCAACATACTAAGGTACATTCAACTTTAGCAGAGTATAGATACATTACCTTGTTTTTAAATTGTTTATACAAAAATTAAAAATGTTACAGAACCCGATTCATCTCTATAGAGCATCTTGTTTTATGGAATGGTGTGCAGTAGAACGTCCTGGAACCGAGCTGCATCATCCCGATAGACCTGCATCATTATTCGAAGGCTTACTCGGTCGCATTTATCTAGCTGAAGATTTGACACATATTTTAGAAGCGAAATTTCCTGCATTCACTGTGTAATATAAGATACAACACAATGATAAACCATTCTTCAGCGTATTAAATTAGGTTTTCTGTATTTCAAAATTTTCCTAGTTTACTATTTACACAAAAAAGGACTTGAAAGTGACTCTTACATATATGGTAAAAGAATTGAAAGTAGCTCGTATATACATGACAATAGACTTGAAAGTGGGTGTAGTCCGGTGAAGCTGTAAAGACCCTGCAGGGTCAATAGCGTAGTCAGTTCGAGAAAAAAAAAAAAACTTGAAAGGGGCTTTTACATACATGACAATAAACTTGAAAGCGACTCTTACATACATGACAGTAGACTTGAAAGTGACTCTTACGTACATTACGGTAGATTTTAAAGTGGCTCTTACATACATGCCACTAGACTTGAAAGTGGCTCTTACATACATGACAGTAAACTTGAAAGTGGCCGACTTACACAATAATAAACTTGGAAGTGGCTCTGACATACATGACACTAGATAATTTTCTTAATAGCTTTTCTGATATTTTATTATTTTATCTTATTGGTATTTTTATTTTAAATAATAAATTACAAACTCAGGTTCACTTCGATTTTCACTCGTTTTTGACATCAAAAGACGCATGGTTTTTGTTTTCATTTCTTTACTTGAAATTGTAATAACACATTTAGAACGTTTAAAATGAAAATAGCGATGATTGACTATTACAATTTCAAAACAAGTTTTTATTGTAAATAAATCATATTGTAAAAAGGAAAACAATGTTTTAAGTACTATAATATTCTTTTGGATTAACATGTCTTTGTTGTGTGTACTTTTAAAACATGCAAATAAAAAAAACCCTTTATATATTGACTCGCCCAATTGGTGACAGATGCCTAATTAAGATGTTGTGTATATACTAAAATATTCTTACTTCAACAACTTATCTTTTTATTTGGTTCAAACCCAATTCGTATTTAACACAAGGAAATAAAAAGAATATCTGTCACATGTGGTATTATTAAAAAAAAAAACAAATTCTTCTACTTGTAACATTACTGTATTGTATTGTTAAGCATTAATTAATACGCTTTAAGGCGAATTAATGCAGATAATATTCAGTATGTATCGTAATTTATTAAATATACAATGTGTCTTGCCTTATTTTATCTTCACTTTTTTTTTTTGTACATTGTTTAACAGATACATGTATACTTTGTAGATCAAAAATTTTAAATATATAACAAAAAGGAAAATATATTATCTTAATATACTAAACAATAAAAAAATTCCATCTTCCCGAACCCTAACAAAAAATCATCAGGAAATAGGTGAACTAATGGGAACTGTACTAATAACTTGATTAAGATGTCGAAGTATTTGAACGTGGGATAAGTTCAAATGTGCTGCAGTATGACATGCCGGTATGCTAAATAATGCATGTAATTTCGCAAAATAAAGGCGACATAATCTAAACACAAGTTCTATGCAATCAGAGTTACTTTTAATGATTACAGCACCTCTGGTTATACATTAAATACGCTGTTTTTAAGGTTTTACTTAGGTATAAAAATGTTTCAAGTTATATACTACGTTTGAATTTTGAATATCATTACATACCATTGTATACTCACTTGAACCAAACCATTAGCGAATTTTCTGTTATACTAATATTATTTTATTGTAAAAATTAGCAATCGCCGGCGACATTGTATGCGTCGAATCATATAATATAAAACTTAATAACAATAAAAAATAACATACAATCTACGACTTATAATATTTGTACGCACGCTACAAATTTGAAATGATATATATTTACCACGTACAAGGTTTCATGGAAGTCGAATGAGATTCAATAATATTTTAACTTCTTGATATATTCTACGATTATTAGTAGTCTTGAAAAGTTTAATAACTTTAATATGTACTTTCGAAATTATGATATTTTCTGTGTAAAAAACGTCATTAACATCGGTTGAAAATCAAGTAAACATCTTTTCTAATATTATCGCTGACAAATTTTATACTCGTAAGAATCAAGGAAGACATACTCTTCACGTGTACAACATTTAAAAGAAAAGGCTATTTTCTAAATCCGTATATACAAACAGATAAACCGACAGACTGATATGGGAACAGAAAAATAGAATTATATAAATTTAACTTTATATTCATGATCTGTGGCCTTTATAATAAAGATTAAATCCTAGTCAATAAATTCAATATTAGACTGTATTTGTAAATATAACATTGTGACACTTTATCATTGACAGAGCCTTTAGAAAATGTTTTGTCACTTAGGTATAAAATCTATCTATTCTTCACTCTATAATACACACTACAAAGCAATAGTTTTTTAGCGGTGAGGAATGTTATTTCCAAACAACTCTATCGATAATGTAATGATCCATTTTATAAATAATCTTTTGACATCATAACCCACTTATAGTAACTATATTTATTATCCGGTAAATCGGTAATGTCCTTTGGGACTTTATTATAGAACCTAACACCATTACCTAAAAACTGTTACTGGTCTTACTGAGCCCAAAACATGGGACGGTTATTTTTTAATTATTTCTGGTATTAAAATCATGCTGATATACATTAAAATTATCAAGAATGTATTGGGAGAGCCGAGGTAAGATACTCAATTCCTGAAACTTTGTCCTTAATTATTTGCGAGGTTCCATATTGCGACTTACTGTAACTGCTTTTCTATGTAATAAAGTAAACACATTCAACCAGGGAAGTAATCGAATCGAATACTAGATTCAACCTAGTAATGACAAACTGGCGAATGTTGTGAATCGCGAATACAGTAAAGCTTTTAATGTGAGGACGCCATTGTAATATAGGATCAAGTGTGATATCCAAGAACACAGTATTTGTCAACTAAGCATACTAAATTCCCTCGTGATCGTGATGCTACTATCAACATAAAAGTGTCTACAGTAGACAAGTATGATAAATTCGAAATGTATAACAAAAACTTCGTAATTAGTTCATTACTAAAAATTAAATTGCAAGTTCCATGGAACTAAAAAAAATTAAGTTACAAGATTTTGTTATACATTTATTTTCTAATATTTATCTAGTGTAACACTGGTAAGAAGTGTATACAGTAAATATTATAAAGAGGTAGTCGAAAAAGAAAATTTGTAGTTATGCGAAAATGGGAACCGCTGGACAAAATGTAATGGGATATTGGTATAGAAGTTATACTTTTGTTATCGTTCAACGACACAGTAGCGCAACATCTAGATAAAAGTAAAAGGTTGAATATAAAAGCAAAAATGAGTATATATATAATTTAGACTTCATTTCATGATAAACACTTATTTAATATTTTTTTAAATGCAGATAATAAATTGGTCCAAAATATATATATTTATTTAGAGGAATCATTTTAAAAGATCTACTTCAATTAAATAAATGCATACAATAGCACTTGTATTACTTAACATTACGAACCTTTCGTAGCATAATGGAATGGTGTAATTTTCGCGAACTGTGTATACGTAACAGTGATGTAACGAATGTTCATTTTTAAATATTTTACAAATGCGAAATATCTATACATATTTAGTAAAGTTTTAGAAGGTGGTAGAGCCACGCTGTAGCTATTACTAGTTTTAGCATGAAGGGGTCGGCTCGCCCTGGGTACTACCACTCCTCTCACTGAACACCGACGTAAAGTAACAGTGCTTGCATTGTTGCGTTTCGTTCGGTCAGTGAGAGCGCCGGAGAACCACCTCCTTTCCCCCTTTCCCTACCTCTCCCCCATACACAGGCTGGCAACGCACTTGCGACTCCCCTGGTGTTGCTAGTGTCTATGGACGGTGGTGATCACTTAACATCAGATGACCCACATGTTCGTTTGCCGCCTTTTGACATAAAAAAAACCTACCCTTGACAACTAATTGCTTAACATGCTCATCCAAAGCACATATTAATAATTAATAAAAAAATCTCGATCTATAGTTAATGGATGATTGATAACAGAAATAAGTTATTATTTGTGTAATAAATACCGATGCGGTGAGGTCACGCGCCTGGGAATATTCAGTGTGCGTGCTACCACGTCCTTCCCGCTACTCGCCCCTGCACCTCTCAAACGAGCCGCATTCCAACGGTAAGCAGCGTACTCAGTTAATCGTTCGTAGAAAAAGATAGTTTACGCGTTACGTAATGTTATGGTTACTAGCCCCGGACGCGCCCTCGCGATTCACCTTCACTTTCGTTCATTGAGCGTTTCACTTTTGTATTCATACTTTTAAAAATTTTAGAGGAAACTCTAACTAAGGTTCTCTTTGTTGTTTATTAGTATTTGTTTTGATATTATAATGTTAAATGTAATCATGAACTATAATTTCCTTGAATATTGCTACTCTTTAAATTTTCACCCAGTATATATTTTATTTAGTTGCATACACTTTATTCTAATTTTAGAGTTATTCTGTAACGTATGGAATGTGTACCTGCGCTATGTTAGCGCTTCAGAAGCACACTTGTCGCTTGGCTGACTTATTATACACTCAAAGCAACAATCCGTCGAAAATTCGCAACACGGCAGCTTGCACTTACTTTACTCCTTCATCGATATTGGGTTTGGGTGTTGTATCTTACATCTAGGTACGCAAGATGATTGCCTCTCAAAATGCGTCACGGACTAAATGTTTCAGAATACTACATAGAGTGTCCTCTATCGGAAATCTTGGAACTAGTTTGCCTAAGGGAAACGTAGTTCGAAAGCGTTTTCACCTCATCATATGACTTTCCAGTACCGATAAAAGCGATAACAGCATTGTAATACTAATGATTCTAGTAATACCAGCTATGCTTAGGAAGGCGTCTACATGGAATAACATTTATGGGAGATTGACTTAAAAAATTAAAAATTTAGCCGTGTCTTACGATTTGTGAATATCTCTGACGCACAGTATAACGTAATACGTTGTTACGGCGGAGTCTCGCCTAACAGTCTTCCTCAGTTCCCTGTGAAAGGACGGCTGGTAGCTGATAGTGATACATTCTGTACCAGGTATTTTACCGAAAACCATATTGTAAATTGTAACTTGAAGATCAAAGTCAATAATAGTTCGATAGCAAATATTACGTTTAATTATAATATTTACAGATTACACCTCTTTAATGTTTTATTATCTTATATTTAATTTCATATTTATTTTACAATTTGCAGAAGCAAAATCCGAAGTATCTGTTACAATATTTAACTTTTACGGTAGCAATATTAACATGATTTTGCGAATGCGAATTATAAAAAAGATATGCGAATATCCGTTACATCACTAATATGTAATAATGTAATATATATTTGGAAATAATATAGCGCAAAGTCGTTTGCGAAACAATGGATTACCCTGCTCTGAAAACTTCACAATTTTGTGAAAAGTCATATAATTCGTATCAAAGTTCATTTAAGAAGAAATTCAATCACGCGTAGTTTCTTCTACGTGACATTAACACTAGATTTACGGAAGCCGTCAATTTGACGGAATTCAAACTTTGCAATGAAATATCTCGAAAACCGCTTGATCCATTTCAACCATATTGCATCATTAATTAATCATTTCTTTCAAGGAATTAATATTCAGTGGTTTCTATTTCCTAACCCTTCTACTTTTTGAGATTCATATGTGGTATATCTATCTCTACGGGAATCGTCACATTGACGGGTGTGCTTATCTCGAAAATAATTCTTATATTTTTTCTTTGTTCCTTACATTATTCATTCAGTGGGAGATACAAGCGTGAAAGCAATGTCTTTATGTTATTCATTTCCAATTCGTTATCTCAATCGCGCTTTGATAGTGCAAACTAGAACGGGTCCTATTACCTGAGTGATTTTTTTGGTCTGCTACATCGAATCAGGGCTGTAGTTAGAGTCGAATTTGAGGTAGGGCAGCATTGGTTACAGGTAGGGCGGAAGTAAAAAAAATACTCGTATGTCGTATCGCTACAATTTTTTTTACCTCAAACTATGAACAAACAATTTAATTATGATCATTTATCATAGTTTTTGGTATTTTTAAGGTAGGAGACATTATGATATCAAAGTAGGGCATTGCCCCACAATGACCCCTCTAGTTACAGCCGTGCGTCGAATAAATACATTTTTTTAAAGAAAGCTCCTTTTTTATACACCCGTCAATTTGCCGTACAGATAGGTATATAAGAAACGTTCGTAAACCTAGTGTTAATTGGATAATTCTTTAAAAAAAACGTCACCGCCTACCTTAATTAAACGTTACAGAAATGAAAGGCAGGAAAAGGACGACGTTGGGTCAAAGGAGTGCCGCTCCCGCTTCGGCACGAGAGTGTGGTAGAGGCGGGCCCGCGCGCCACACGTCCTCCACAGGATGGTACAGTTCGACGGAAGCGAGTGTCGTGCGTGCTCTATAGAAAGTGCGTTCTCCGGCGCTCTCGCTGTCGCCGCCGGCCACGACGAGCAACCCGTCGGCCGCGCCCGCAGCACACCCGGCACGCGCATATGACAAATTAGCCACCTCCTCCCAACAGTCCTATAAGAGTCATCTAATATTACACCAGGTGAACGTTTAGACAGTAGCAATATTTGTGGAGGATACACTGGACTCGATTCTCGTTCTAAATCAACTTAAAAAATAGGTGCTTAATATTTGACACAATTATCTAGAATAATACAAAAAGTATACTCTATTCTCTACGTGTCTTTGTTGGAGCACAGTGTCAGTGACCGTAGGGCAAAGTGAAGCGTGAAAAAACGTGGTAACAACGACTAACTAACAGAGGATGATTTTTTGACATTAACAAAAAAAATGGTTTATTGTCCGATTTATTATCGAAGGGTATTTAAATATGAAGGCAACATTGGGATAGTATTAAAATTATGATGTCATCCACACTATTGCCATTTTTATCATTTTTAATTGTTTAGTCGCCCAAGACAAATCGAACATTGTTGATAAAAGAGGATACTTTAAATAGCCGCTATACAACTCACACGTAATACAACTCTGAATATTATTATTAGTAATAAGTAAAAATAATTCTAAAGCACTTAATACTCACATCATCGAAATTATACCGTTCTACTGATGTTAGAACAGTCCGTCTGGGAGCGTTACCACCTATAACATATAGATAGTTGTCCAGTACAACTGCTGCGGCTTGACTACGGGCGTGCTTCATCGATGACAATGTATACCACTTGCATGATTTAGGTTTATAACATAACAGATCTCTAGTGTGCCTCCATGTGTGGGTGCAACCACCAACAATATATATAGCACCTGTAAAATCATTTCGTATTTGTTGTAGTTAATAAATAATATGTTTCAGAAACCGGGTATTAGGATCATTCTTAAAGATCAGTTCATCAACTTAATTATAATTATTCAATACAATATTATGACCTTTTAAGGTGACATATTGGGATAACATAGAATTCACATAAATTCTGGTGTTTAAATTTTTTTCCTAAATATTTTTTTCATGTAACTGTCAATTATAACTGACAAAGCCACGTGTTTCCTGATCAAACAGAAAATCAAAGAAATTATTAATAAGTGTTTCAAGAATGAAATGTTTTATTTATTTACACATTATGCGTTAAATGCGCAATGGCGGACATAATGACGAAGGCATTCTCTGCCAGTCAACCATTAGGTGATGCAGAGATAAATGTTTGTAGGTGTAAAATGTGAGGTTTTTATAAAATTATGTTTAACCTATTTAATATCACAATATATAAATAAAATATCAACACCAATATACTACACATATACAATACATACATATAACAACATCATACATAAATATCAATATAATAAATAAAAGTATAATAAGTCAACATCAAGTACTAAATACAGCATTAACCAGATAATTCTGCTAAATTAGACTGGTAAAGCAGACGTACCCTAACTTTAAAACTGAGACGGTTAGATGACATCCTGATTTCATAAGGAAGCGCATTCCATAGGAGAATAGATTGGATAAAGAAAGAGGATGTTAAGTGTAGCAAATAAAAATTGTATCACCTTGATAATTAACAACTCCCATTCCAAATCTAGGTTCTGGCATTTTTCCGACTAACGTCCATTTGTCTGTAACAGGGTCATATACTTCTATAGACGCACCCATATCGGAGCCAACCCAACCTCCAAAAGCATATAAGTTTCCATTCCATGCTGTGAGACCAAATTCACAGCGTGCTTCTTTCATAGGCGATATACTTGACCACGTATTTTTCTAAAATGCATTAATTTCAGATTAATTGTTATACATTTAGATTAGTATAATGTTATAAATATTGGCATTTCAACGCTGAAAAAGTAATGTGTGATCTTTACCACAAAGAAAAACAATCTTTGTCAATTATAAACAAAAGTTACTGAAATAAACATGCTTACTTAAAAATGAAAACTATATAAATTTTATGATCTAATTACTGTGTAAGATATAATAAGGATTTTCTCACTTGTGAATCATAAACTTCTCCGTTTGCTAATATTTGGCTGCCCTGCTCACCTCCAACTGCGTAAATTTTGCCTGCTAGTGTTGCAACACCTGGTTGAATTCTCGCTATATCCATAGACAATAATTCCTCCCATTCCCTAAGTAGTAAAATGTTAGTAAATTATTAGTGATATATTACTCTCCTGGACATGTCCGTCAATGGAGAATATTACTGTCTTTGGTTATGAGTAGTATATGTGAGGACAAATTTTATTTTGGATAATCTTGCCAAGTTTATCTAAGCCTAGTTAAATAAGCAGTGTTAATGTTTATGGTTGTGAGTTGTTTGAAAAAAAAAGTATGAAACAAGTTCTTCTTCTTTAATTTATGGTGCCATGTATAAGCAATACACAATTCTGCCAATATCATGTAGATACAGAGTGTGCGTTGTCTGTGGCAGATAGTGTCATAAACAAAGGAGACAGGTTAAAAAAGGTAATTAGAAAGATAATTCATTTGTGTTCAGACCGAGTTATTGTATGTTTCCCACAAATATACATATAGACCAACTTAGATACATATCGATTAAGAAATAGACAATTTGATTAAAGTTTGATTTTGTTAATTCACCAAAGCTAAGATACACGTAAGTTTAGTAGGACGAGGTATATATGGAGGGAGGACATCAAAAAGGGAGAATCTGTATCTTGAACAATTAAAGAATATATGATCTGGAGAACCGTTGTCTAGGCCGCATTCGCAAAGAGAATGGTCCTTAATCCTTAAGGATTATAAACAAAATTATAATTGACTCGTTATTTTTAATAATTCATTCGTAGCTCATTGACTTTGTACCAAGATTGCGTGGATATTTTCATAAAATTGAAGTCATGCGCCTAAAGTATCTCAAGATGTAAAAATCCATCCAGGATTAACCTAATATGGAAGCAGAAGTGTATAATTACTTTTTATACACCATATTGGCAATTGATGGCATTGAGCAATGTGTTTTCAAGATTATTATTCTCATTCAAGCAGAAAATATGTTACGTTTGCTACGATTATGTACATCCATAATTTACAATATACATAAAGGAAAATCTACCTAACATTACCGTTTATGAAGATCAAATTTTAGCACTGTGTTTAGTATGTTGTCTGTAGTCAATGGAGGGTGTGCAGCTCTATCACGACACAAACCACCAACCACTAGTAGAATGCGACGTGCTCGAGCTCGAGGCTCCGCTGTCAAAGCCACCAAAGCCCCACGACCTGTTTTCTGAAATAAATTATAAATAACTTATATTCGCGCCTATATACTATGATATTATAATCTGCATTAACATGATCTGTTGGAAGGATGTTTTATATGAAAAGATAGAATATTTCTTAAATATCACATATACGGATTTATATTTAAAAAGTTATGGATTTATTATGAGAATTCGCATTTGTATTATAGACAATAATTTACATCTTAGTTTATACCTCTAAAATTTTTTTATGTTCAATGCTTGGCCACAATCTCACCTGATGGTAAGTGACGATGAGGCCGACGATGTATCGCGCTTACCTACTAGATGCCTGTTCACTCTACTCTTGAAGACTCCCAAGTTATAAGATGACGGGAAGACAGACGCCGGGAGTGAATTCCACTCCTTAACCCTACGTATAATGAATGTGGAAGCAAATCGCTTCATACCAATTACGGGAATATCAACCACGTAAGGGTGGAAACCCTCACTGCATCTAGTCTTCCTCTGATGGAGTGGGGACGGTGGAATCATATTATGTAATTCCTGTGCACACTCTCCAAAATGTATCCTATAAAACACTGAGAGACAAGCCACTTTTCGTCGATGCTCGAAACTGAACATTCTTGAATCCCACAGCGCTTCATCACCGACAAGCCGACGAGCATGATGCTCAATGGAGGAATGGTTGGTATAAAACGGTAATACAATATATATTACTATATCTGTACTTCTTCTCTTGTTAAATGTCACTGTTTCAACCTTTATGAAACAGATTTGTTATAAAAACCACTAATTGCGAATAATTAAATTACAGAAAGAATCATTCCTAAAATTATTTTTATTTACTCAACCGCTTTTAATGAGATTTGTATACAAAAATAAACTTTGCTGCAAAAATGAAAAACAATTGGTACTTAATTATCAATAGCACTTTAAAAAATCTTAAAACATATGTAAAAATCGAATTATGAGATGGCAAAATAATAACTGTATAATAAAATAGGATACATTTGCAATTTACATTTGCATACCAACTTATACAGCAGACTTCTGTGAATTACAAATGCAGTGGATTCATTACAACTTACCTTAATTGTTATCTGTATTATTAAGTCTTTTAAAAAAATATAGAGATGACCCCCATTGGAAGCGGCTTACTAAGCAGACCCCCAGAATACATTTTTGTTGCTATGGAATTAATTCAAGTAAGAAGGAAGGTAAATGAATATTTAAAAGTTTATGATTCCTAAGTAAGGATGTATAATTTTATCTTTTATTTTAAGTAGTAGAGATAAGTATCTACTTATATCTATGTGATTACGGAGTAGGCAGTATGCTTCATTGAGCCTCAGTAATTGTGAGAGAACATCAAACTTTGAAAAAAGATACTCACCATATCAACTCTAGCTGTTTTCAAAGCAACAGCTATTGAAGGATCTTGCACACTTTTAATAGCTTCATCCAAAACTTGTGATGGAATCAAAGGCAACCGAACATGTTCTAAAACTTCAAAACAATGTCGCCTTCGAGATGCTGAATCATGTTCTAACCATCTGATAGCGGGATATAGGACCTAAAACGTTTATGGAGATTGGAGAATGTTATTAAGCCTTAGGGTACCTACGCACTATGCGGTTAGCCGCATTGCGGCTAACCGCATAGTGCGTACTTCACACTTTTAATAGCTTCATCCAAAACTTGTGATGGAATCAAAGGCAACCGAACATGTTCTAAAACTTCAAAACAATGTCGCCTTCGAGATGCTGAATCATGTTCTAACCATCTGATAGCGGGATATAGGACCTAAAACGTTTATGGAGATTGGAGAATGTTATTAAGCCTTAGGGTACCTACGCACTATGTGGTTAGCCGCAATGCGGCCAGCCGTCTGGTCGACCGCAATCAAAAATATGTATGAAAACGTAGTTTTTATACGCACTAGCCGCATAGTGCATATGTACCCTTAAGTTTACCTTAGCAAACTAGGTGAAATAGGTATATACAATAGAACCCCAAGAAGTTTTGATAAAACATTATTGGACATTATTTCATTACTATAAATTATTATTATACCCATTAATGGTTCATTGTCTTGGTAGTTCCAATTTGTTGTCTGAGCAATACTAATACTAATTAACTACAATGCAATACTAATAAATTACCACTATCTATTGATTCAGTTAATTAATCTTAAACACAAATAATTATCAACTAATGCAGCCCCATATTTATATAATGGAAATATCAAATATACAAGGTACAAAAAGAAAAGTAGATAATCAAGTATTCAACTCTGTATTATAGAACATGTCTGTATGACTATACTAAAAGGACTTAAGAAGTTTATAAAATGGCTATACCCACTTAATAAGCATACATTATACCTGAGATTCACTGTCAACTCTTAATTGTTCAGACGACAGTAAGGTGACTAGCTGTGGTAGTGGTAATTCTAGCAGCTCATCTTCATTTGCCACTTTGTTCCAATTGACTTGAGCATGTTCTAAAGCCTCATTCGCTAGTTCTATACAATTGTGGGCTTCAGCAAATCTGTAAATTATATACATAGCACTATTTTATCAACCACAAAAAATGAAACATTTACAAATATCTTAAGTATGTTCATATGTCATATATCGTTTAAGTGTTTTTCCTAGAGTTCTAGTTTGTACACATATTTCCAAACTAAACTTTGGTATACAATTATAGCTTTTTATGCCATTTATTGTTCAACATACAAAACTAATTTTGAAATAATTTAAAACAGTCAAAGAAAGTCCTAGGTGTTATGGACAAATTATTGTGTAGTAATAATAAATAGGAAATTATCGTCAATCTCATATAGTTGTTGCATTTTTAGGCTGCTTTATCCACCTGTGAATTGATTATAGAAGTACATTACTGAAGAAATAGAATGAGATTTGAATTCTTGTGTGATAAAGTTGCATTGAGATTACTATTAGTTCAGTAACATACAAAAAGAGGTTTGATATTATTATGAAAAGAATCAGAGCCTTCATACTAAATACATTATTGTGTCACAACCTACAATCTTCAATATTTTAGTTTAGAGTTAGATTAATAACAATTCAGTCATGTATGCTAATGTGTATATTATGCTTTTTATTTACCTAAATATACCCAAGGCATTTGAGGGATCTAATTCTCGTCTTAAGTATTCTCCACATCCTATAACAAGTTCCCTGAGTTGAAGCATATCAGCGGCAATCAGCAAATGTTGGACAGACTGTTTATCAATAATAATTTCACCTGAAAGTAATGCAATCAATTTGTTGAAGCACTTCATCTTCAACTATTATATATTCTGTTCAATAATCTTCATTTAAATAATAGTGTCTCGTAGATACAAAATTCTGCCAGTGTCAAGTTAGTCATGGGAAAGTCACTTTATAGGTAGTATTAAATTATTATATAATTTTAATATTCGTTATTAAGTTCGTTCGATATTAAGTTAGTAATGTTAAAGTTTAAATTTTTTACAAGTTATAAAATTGGCTAGACAAACGGAAAAAACACATAAAAGCAAAGATTTAAAAAAAGAAGGACAGGGTATACTATCAGGCAAGTTATCATACAAGAAATATACTACATTAGGGTAATTGAAAAATATATGTTCTAGAGTGCCTTCGTCTAGCCCACATTTACATATTGAGTTGTCCCTGATTCTGAGCTTTGCAAGATAGACTGGTGAGCACATATGACCTATCCACAGTCTACAGATAGTAGATGCAGCAAATTTACAACAGTCACAATATTTATAGAACCATGGTTTATTCAATACAATAATAATTGGTTTTGACATAAGCTATCAACAAAACTCCAAAATTGTGAATACATTCACTTTACATATTTTATATTCATTTCTATTCATAATAATAAAAGTATTTATCTGTTTTCTGAATTTTGTACTATAACTTACATCATAATCTAGGTATTAAAATTCTATATAGGATGTTCAATTGATATAAATTGTTAAATAGGTTACTGAATATTTAACACATATTGTGTATCTTATTCATTATTTATAGATTATATGACCTGTATATATGAAGTCTATGATCATAGGAAGTACATCAGCTGGCACACTGTGTAGAGAAACATGACTCTTTTGGCTCTCTTCTAGACCCACACTGAACATTGCATCAAAATACGCACAACTTGCTGCTAGTACAACTCTATGGGCCTGTAATCAGATTTTTAAATTATAAAAGGTCACAGAGGTGTATTTGAAGTTTAGTAAAAATTTTATATAGTTTAATTATTTTTAATTCCAGAAATTTCCTCTAATGAGAATTGAAAAATCACTTAAGATGCCTCCAGTGAGTGAAAGTAAACGACTGGACTATTAATTTGAAATAATGCAAATCTTGCGATATATCTTCTTGTTCAATATATAGATTATTACATGAATATTTTATATTACCTTAACCTTGGTTGTTCCTGATATTAAATCTATGTCACAAAATCTACCATCTCTTTTGAAATGATGTAAATTGATAAATATTTTAGATGGGTAATCACTACTTTTGTATGGCCGAGCTCCATCTCCATTCTGTAAAGATTTTTCGTACGCATTTGTTGTCATGACTTACTTAATTTACACATTCAAAGCCACAATTACAGTCGAAATATAATCACAAAATAGACGATGTGATAACTTTTCACATATAACATTAGTGTAGACACTTTAACAAGTTCTATGTAATAATTACAATTATGTTTATAACTAGTCATTCACTCATATGAAAAATTTATATATTAGTTTCATTGGTTACAAATTATACGTAATTTTTGCTAGTTTTCTATTTATTTTCTTTATGATTACAATAATAAAAAACAAGTGATGTCTGATGGTTTTTTGCTTTCTTTCCAATCTTGGCAACCCAGTCCTCTCCACAGAATAAATATAGAAAGTCCTCTGTAAAGACTATTACTAACATTTTCAGCCTCTGAAATTGATCTCCTGTGCTTGATGTGTTCTTATCCATATAAAAACATTTTCCCATCTTTTCACAATTGTTGATCACGCATATACATCGAAGTATTCGGGTAGTAAAAAAAGACAGATTGATAAATGAGGTGGTAATATATATATATTTACTAGATTAAAATTCTACAAAAAAATTATTATCATTAACAGTCCCAAGGAAGAAAGAGAATAGTGGAAGTGTTACGTAATATACTGCCGTGCAAATCATAAACGCCATAGAAAAGATACTATATATTGAAAATAAACGCAGTAAAGACCATGTTACAAGAACTTTATAAAGTTTTATAATATGTAAGAAGATCAAACACAAGACAACACAAACACAAGAAGACTAGGTCCCCCTCGGCAGCAGCTCAAGCTTAGGTCCGTTCCCTCGGCGTGGTGCCCTTGAGTCCGCTGCTCGTGCGAATACAGTGGCACAAAATCTTTCATCACTGCAACAACATTACACATATCACCTCCAACACGTGCACGCAAACATGCTTACACATCGAAGTAGAAGGGTTTAATTTTTTCTCTTATCGAACTGAATTAGTTCAGACAAGAGAAATTATCCTACGAGAATTACATATAAGAGCTACTGAGGCATATATTCTTGGTATACATATATATATCTCACTAACTTATATACGTATAAATATGTAGCATAGGTTAACTCAGGTCGTCAATTGCCAACCTCGGGGGCGCCGGATCTAGGTGCCGCTCGCTTTACACAGGCGTAGTACTGTCGATGGTGCTGTACGGGGCTCCTGTATGGTGCGAAGCCCTATCGCCGAAGAACGTCGCCGTGCTAAGGAAAGTGCAACGGATTATGGCTGTAAGAACTATCCGCGGCTATCGGACAGTCTCTCACGATGCTGCATGCCTCCTAGCGAGTTCCCCTCCTTGGGAGTTAGCAGCTCTGTCCAACGCCGTCATGTACTCGTGGAGATCTGAGAGGATGACCAGAGGCGTGAGGACTGCTCCCAGAGAAGTCGAGGCTCAGAGGGCATACCTTCAGGAGGAGGTCCTACAGAGGTGGTCCGAAGATCTGGAGACACCCAGTGCAGGTTTCACGACCGTCGAAGCGATCCGCCCGAGGTTAAAGGAATGGGTAACCAGACCACATGGTTCGCTGACATTCCGTTTGACCCAAGTTTTGACAGGTCATGGGTGTTTCGGCGACTACTTATGCCGAATTGCCAGGCGCGAACCGACGACCAGATGTCACCATTGTGACTTATGTGACACTGATACAGCTATGCACACCCTACAGGAATGTCCTGCCTGGGAAGACCAACGTGCAGAGCTAGTCGCCGTGGTAGGACCAGACTTGTCCCTGCCATCGGTAGTTCGTGCACTGCTTAAGGACGAAATGTCATGGACGGCTATCCTGACGTTCTGTGAAAATGTTCTCCGTCAAAAAGAAGAGGCCCCGAATAAAGCTATGGACATAATCACCACGCCTGCCCACGATGTATTGGCGATTTCAAGCTATGAGAAATTCACAGTTCTATGTATATAGTGAATGTAGTATTACAATAACATTTCTCAGGTTCAGGTTTCCTCACAATGCTTTCCTTCACCATCAGCCGGCAGTGTTACCAATTAGTAAGTAGTAGTTTTATAAGTGGTAGAGGCACGCTGAAGCTATTACTGGTTTCAGCATGAATAGGTCGGCTCGCCCGGGGGACGTGAAGTAACAGTGTTTGCATTGTTGCGTTTCGTTCGGTCAGTGATAGCGCCGGAGGCCTACATCCCCTCCCCTCGCCTCTTCTCTCCCCCTCCCGCCCGTACCCTCCAAACACAGGCTGCCACCGCACTTTCGACTCCCCTGGTGTTGTTAGTGTCTATGGACGGTGGTGATCACTTAACATCAGGTGATTCACCTGTTCATTTGTCTCCCATTATATTAAACAAAAAACTTCAAACGCGAATAATGAAAATTTCGTTGATATATGCCGGGGTTACAACCTGCGGACATCGGATTGATAATCCACCGGTAAAACCACTAGACCACCGCGACTTCTAAATTATTATTATTTGATAATAAAAAGTTTTGTGAGCGAAGCACAGGCCACGGCCGCTGCTTCAGGAGGAAGCACGAGGGTGCTTGACACCCTCGAGAGGTAGGTCGACCCGTTGACCATCTGCGGGCGACTGGAGCGCGTGACCAGAGCGCGGAGAATGCTCGCGCAATCCAAACCCTGGCCACGTTTCGCGCCGTGCGGCCGGTGGGGTTTTTAGCCGGTACGAGTCGCGGCATCACCCTCCCGCTGTTGCCCCTTGTCCCCCGACAGCTGGAGGCGTATCCTATGCAGGATTTTCCCCATCATAAAAAAAAAGGTCGTCAATTGCATAAACTAGGTAACAGCTCAAGCCGAGATGTGCCGTGCACCATAGAGCTAGTTATTAAAATTAAATCGGCTGAGTGCCTTAAGCGCTCGCCTTAGTAGTCCGGTGAAGCTTACCAGGCCATTAATGTAGACAGTTCGAAAAAAAAAGTGTGTTATACACGGCAGAAAGATAAGAGTATTCTTTATTCCGTGATGTTATATATATAGTTGATAAATTTAAATTATTATATTCCAGTTGCAATAACTTTATAGATTTAGAAAGAATCTCAATGCCTTTGTAACTTGTTAAAAGAAATTTAGAGGTTTCCGTTCACTTTTAAACGTTGCTCTTAAACTTTGGCGCCAAAATAAATTTGCGAGTAGGCCACTCCTAGGGGTGTACTACGCTGGCGAAACAGAACCTGATGAGTGATTTGTTTATTTGAGGGCAAGACTTAGATGATATCGTCAAATCTCTTCACATACGCACTCCCACCCGTGAATCGGCATAAATTATAAAACCTTTTTTAGCATCTATTCTACACACCTAATAGGTGCCAAGACGCTCGAGTAAAACCCATTTAGCACCAAGGCCTCCCCTACTATAATCTGTGCATACGGCGATATTATTCTTCTTCTTCTTCTTCTTGTTTTGGCTCCGCAGAAGCATTTGCCAGTGTCAATGTTTTGTTTCAATGGACATTATAAAACATTTTACACAATGTTTTTAATTGACATAAGATTATTAAAACGCAGGAAGTTATTTTAGTTTATATATAAAAAATTTAGGATTTGGTAATTGGGTAAGGATTTTATATATTCATATATACAAACATTTTATAAACACATACTTATACAAAACATATCTTAAATATTATAAATTAATTTTAAATACATGTGAAAATACTAAATTTTAATATTATTTTCTGAAATAAAACAAGCTAAAGTTTTATATATATAATAATCATTAGAAACCAATAGGGAAACTACAGATATAGGAAAAGGAACCAGTAATGATCTCAAAGAATGGAGGAAAGTGGCGGAGTCATTTAATGGACAAGAAAAGAAAATATGATTAACATCCCCTTCATAAAATCCACAGGCACACGATGCACTTTGTAAAACACGAAGTTTTGCAAGGTGAAAAGGAGTACATACATGGCCCAATCTCATACGAATTAAAATAGTAGTTACAACACTATCAAATCCAGCTTTAAAAATCCATGTAGGTTTTAGACTAATACTTGGCTGAATACTGAAATAAAATTTCCCTTTAGATCCTGCACTACTTATCCAGTACTCATTCCAAGCCTTCTTGAGATGAACACTAGATAAAGCAACAAGATCATGATAATATATTTTAAAAGGATAAAGGTCTCCACATTCCACGGCTTCTTTAGCTAATTGATCTGCTCTTTCATTTCCATAAATTCCCGTGTGACTAGGGATCCAAGCAAAAACTACTTTATAATTCCTAATAGAGCAAGTATGTAACAATTTGCGGATATCAAGAATAATAGAATGACTGTGTCTTAGTTTGAATGGAACTTTATTTAATGCCTGTAGCGCACTTAGACTGTCTGAAAAAATAACAGTTTTATTAAGTTTCATTAACAAAATGTATTCAATTGCTTTAAGTATACCAAAGCATTCCCCGCTGAAAACGCTCGATTCGCAAGGCAGTTTAATTTTTTGAACAATATTATATTGAGAGTGATATACTCCGACCCCAACAAAACTGTCATGAGAGTACTTGGACGCATCACTATAAATATGGTGGTAATTTTGCCACTTTTCATTTTCTATCATTACATGGAAATTAGTTCTCGATTCAGATAAATCCTCAAATGTATGAGCATTATACATAATATCTGGTTGAACAAACAGGGCATTATAATTAGTATTATACACCGGCAAAACATCAAAACTATAAACAGGTGCAGAAAGAGATTTATATTTTAGATAACTTTGAACTAATGTAGGTAAAGATTTATGCTTCCAGAAAGTGGATGTGTTAGTATAATTTAACAATAATTCTATTTTAGGAATTATTGGATGGTTGGAAAATTGTAAAATATTAAAGAAATACCTATCAGAAAGATATTGACGTCTTAAAAATAACGGTGGATCGCCGCATTCTACTTGTAGTGCATTTATGGGGCTAGATTTCATTGCACCCGACACAATTCTTAAAGCTTTTGATTGTATCAAGGACAACTTTTTGAATGCTGTTATATTACCCGGTTCTAACAAAAACAAACCATAATCAAGTAAACTTCTAATAAATGCATTATAAATCAGTTTAAGTGTGAATGGGTGCGCACCCCACCACACACCAGATAAGCATCTTAACATATTTATATGGCGTTCACATTTATTTACTATGTACTGACAGTGTTGAAAACCAGTTAGTTTACAATCCAACATTATACCTAAGAACTTTACATCACTTTTTAATGGTATAGAACAACCATCATACAAAATTTGTATTGAAGGAGTTACACGTTTTCTTGAAAATATAATAGCTGAACTTTTAGAAGGAGACAATGACAATCCATTACTATCCAACCATAATTTTAAATGTGTTAATGAATTATTTAAATTATTTGATGCATTTTCAGCAGATTTATCAGTACAATAAAGCAGAAGGTCATCGGCATATTGAAGAACATTTACATTCGGAACAAGGGAAGATTCTAAATCATAAGTATAGATATTATATAAAATAGGACTCAACACAGATCCTTGTGGAAGACCTTTCCATAATGTTCGACCATCTCCTGTGCTATCACTTTGCAAAGTTATTGTTCTACCTGACAACATGTTTACAATGAATTTTGAAAGATTAAATGGAATGTGAAGTCTTTGTAGTTTATGTAACAAAATAGGTAATTCGACATTATCATATGCAGCATTAATATCCAGAAAGGTGGCAATTAAAAACTTATTTTCAGAAAATGAAAGACGAATATCTGTTGTCAAAATAGCAATATTATCTATTGTGCTCTTACCCTTTCTAAATCCAAATTGACTGTTTCCCAATAATTGCTTAGATTCAACTAACCATTCTAATCGATTTTTTACCAAATGTTCAGCAATTTTTCCAAAAACAGAAGAAAGAGCTATTGGTCTATATGAAGCAGCATCAGATGCACATTTATTTGGTTTTAGAATAGGTAAAATAATTTGTGATTTCCAGGAAGGTGGGATGATTCCACCACGGAATACAATTATATTAACTATATCTAAATAATAGGAAAGAGTATAATCACTGGCATTAACAAAAAATGAATAAGATATGCCGTCTCTACCAGGAGATGAATCTTTCACATGACTTAAAACGGCTTTCAATTCAGAAAGTGAGAAAGAGTCATTGAATTCAAGACAGTTATATGAATTGGAAGGACAGATGAGACTATCCAACATAATATTTGATTGAACATAAGGAGGAGCTAAGTGATCTAAAAATTCACTAGACATATTCCGTGGCATAGGAGGATTAGAATCAGATAAAACAGATCTAAATCGTTTTATATTGCGCCAGACAATAGAAGATTTAGTATTAGGAGTAATAGAAAGACAGAATTTTCTCCAGCCTTCAATTTTTTTACTTCTAAACAAATCTTTAGTCGACTTGATGAGTTCTGTTAATTTATTATAGTTTTCTATTGACATATTATCGCTGTAAATTTTTTCCGCTTCCTTTCGTTTCGCTATTGCCAATGTACAATCTCTATCCCACCAGGGAGGTGATGCTATTTTACCTTTGTATGAGTTTTTGATAGGAAATGTTGCATTAGCAGCTTTTATCATAGCAGTACTTAAAGCTTCAGAGCAATAAATTTCAGCACCCGCAATTACTGTGGGCAAAGTTGAGGATTCAGATTTTATTATATCTCTAAATAATTCCCATCTATTATTAAAATTGGAACTAGCTGGGGAAGGTAAATTGTATTTTAAACAGGGAGATACATGTGTATTTGTTTTGGAAATGACTTTGTAAGGGAAGGAAATTAGAATAGGGAAGTGATCACTGCCCAAAGAAGAGGAAAGAGTTTGCCAAGTTAAAGCAGATGCTAGATTTGGACTACAGATAGACAAATCCACAACACTAGCATTCTCGTGAGGTGCTGTACGACGAGTAGGAGATCCTGTATTAAGTACACAAAGATCAGAATTGTCTAATATTTCGAGAAGTTGCTCTCCATAGTAATTAGAAATAGAGCTGCCCCATGTTACGTGCTGTGCATTAAAGTCTCCTAGTATCAGGCATGACTTTGGAAGAGTAGAAATGATATTTTGAATCTCAGAAAAAATTACATTTGAAGGATGAGGAATGTAAAGAGAAACAAAACAAATATTATTTACATTAGCAGCTATTACAGAATAATTATAATTGGAAGAAGGAAGAGTAATTCTCGAAAAGGGAAGACAATGCTTAATTAACATGGCAACACCGCCAAATCCGTCAAATCTATCTTGTCGAATTACAGAATAACCTGAAATTCTAAAAGAATATTCAGGCTTGAGCCATGTCTCAGAGAGACAGACTACGATAGGTTCAAATTTATTTAGAATATGTATTAAGTCTGCTTTTTTATTAATTATACTGCGACAGTTCCACTGTACTATTTTCGACTGATCCATTATTGTTTGATAGAATATTTTTCAGCATATTGACTATAATAGCTACGTTGGACGGTAAATCAGGTGATTGCGATAATAAGTCGATTAATAAAGCTATGATGTCATTGAAAGATTTTTCTTTATTATTTGGAACTATTGCACAACCATTGGCAGGAGATGGAATACTGTTTTCATGTATCAAAGCATTATGCGCTACCTGGTCATAGCCTTTCTGCAATTTGGGGGGAGAGCGTGGCTTTAATTGAATAGTTTTCTTGTGTGATGTTTTTAAATTTGTATTAGATATAGAAGGTAAAACTGTTGAAGATTTTTGAATTTCAGCTGAAGCAAGGGAGTCTAAAAATGATTTAGTAACCGGTTTATATATTTTTGCTGCCTCCGAATAAGAAACACAGTTCTGTGCCATATATAATTTAATGTCCTGCTGTCGCTTCAGCTCTGGGCACATTTTGCTTGTAGCGAAATGGTAACCAGAACACAAGCAACAACAAGAATTGTTTTCTTCTTGAGAGCAAGTCTCTCCACTATGACTATTACCACACTTATAACACCGTGGAAGAGATCTACATTGAAGTTTGGTGTGTCCAAAGCGACAACAATTGTAGCACTGTATTGTGGGGTAAATATATAAGTCTACTGGTAGGGAGTTATAACATACAAATATTCGTTTTGGAAGTATCTGACCATCAAAAGTGAGAACAACTGTTTGCGAAGGTTTATAAGACAATATTCCATCTACTATTAATTTGAAATTTAATCTTCTAACCTTTATGATATTCCCACAGCCAATAGGAACTGATATATTATTTTTAATTTCATCTAATGTCCAGTCTGTTGGGACGCCTCTAACTAGACCCATGCGAGTAACGTTAAAAGATGGAATGAATGCATTTAAATTTTTTTCCTTTAACAATGCATGTGATAAAAAGTTATTGGCGTCTAAATAATTGGAGAAACTTAAAGCAATTCTATTTCTACCAATTCGTTTCACACTAGTAATGATCTCAAAGAATGGAGGAAAGTGGCGGAGTCATTTAATGGACAAGAAAAGAAAATATGATTAACATCCCCTTCATAAAATCCACAGGCACACGATGCACTTTGTAAAACACGAAGTTTTGCAAGGTGAAAAGGAGTACATACATGGCCCAATCTCATACGAATTAAAATAGTAGTTACAACACTATCAAATCCAGCTTTAAAAATCCATGTAGGTTTTAGACTAATACTTGGTTGAATACTGAAATAAAATTTCCCTTTAGATCCTGCACTTGAAAAAATTAGTTAAATTTCAAACACAAAACAAGACCGCCAAACTTTATGCTTCCCGCGCTTTTTCTCCTACCGTCCTTTTATAATGTTGTATGTTTATATGTTGTTTTTTTTTTTTTTTTTCTCGAACTGACTATGCTATTGACCTGGTAAGGTCTTAACAGCTTCACCGGACTACTAAGGCGAGCGCTTAAGGCACTCAGCCGATAATGACGAGAGTGATAGAAATGTGTGAACTTTAAATAGTTACGTTAAACGATTTTACTATTATTATACTTTAAAAATAATTGAACAATATTGAACCTTATTGCTATTGTGGCGCCATCTTAATTTAGCATATTTTGACGGACACATTTTCATACACAGAGACGGTTCTCCTTACCTCTACTAATGCACTGCATTTTACAAACATAGCTGTTATATTTAGAGATGTTTTTAAATTATTTAATACATGAAAAGGAAACTCGGTTTAATAGATACAAATATATATCCTATTTGTAAGTTTATTTTGTGATCTTAAAAGATAATTGCAATCTTTATCCCGTTCTTATTCTATAGGTAAACAATTTAATCACGTATCACCGTGTGCCACATCATCCAGATCTTTTGTTACCATATGAAAAAATAAATAAACCCATGTACTATTACATTAAAAATTAAAACTATTAACAAAGAGTAGAATTATTAATTATAGCATATCATAATGCATATCACAAATCAGGAGTATCTAAATTTATTAGCGAAATTGTTATAACGTCGTAGGCGTTAGATAAAATGGTTTGATTTAGAAAGTCTATTATGGTAATGATAGCCGAATGTATTTTAATAAAGTGATAAAAAAATTGTTGATAAAAAAAAGCAAGATGAGCGTATGTCTCGCTTTTCTCCAATACCCGAAGGCAAGCGAGACACTGCTCCCAATCTGCCCGACACAATGTTTACCTCTCTACCATTTTAATCATAGAAAAAGGTTACCAATAAGAATTTGCCAAGCATTCAGTGAATTGATATGGAACGTATGAAACGTAAGTCGAGCTAGTGAGAATTCGCATGTACACGTCGAGTTGTAGCAATAAAAGTTCTCCGTGGACCTTCGGCGCAATATACGGCGAATGCTATTCTTCCCTTCATGCGACAAATTATACAAAGTCTGTTAAAAAAGCAAGGCGTAGGAATGTCCGCAGTCATGTTTAATGTCAGCAAATTATATAAATATTATACCTAACTTCGAATATGAGTTTGTAGCTCTTGAGTATGTCATTCTCTTTGGCAAACTGGCTGAGAAGTTTCAATTGATTGTAAATAGAATATGTTATTCAAACAATCGAATGATCTGTTGTGTGTGTAAATACCATATATGGAGTTAAAATTAAACAGTCTATTTTACGCATTCCGAGTCAATTATATTATAATATAATAACATTGTTCCGAGTCTTATTACTAGGTTGTCCAAGTCAGTCTCGACTCCTACAAGTTTGTTTGTTACGCTTTTACGTCCTAGCCATACGCATACATGTGTGCAAATGTTTGTTGCAAACGTTTGCAAAGGTGCTGAAAAGAACATAGTGAACCTTTCATCCAAACAAAAATACTGTTCTTAAGGGATAGTTCAAATCTTCATTAAGCTGAGCGATGCCGCGGCCAAATGCAAGTTATCGCTACGTATCTTCACATAGTATAAAATGAAGTCGTTTCCGCTGTCTTATCTTATAGATAGAGATCTTTTAAGCTATTCAACGGATTTTAATACAGTTTTCAGCAATAGAGTAATTAAATAAATAGAGTGATTCAAGGAGATGGTTCATATGTATAATAGATACATATTACAGTACAGAAAATCCGAAAAATTCAAAAATTTGTAATGTGATGTCATAACAAACAAATTTTTGTGCGCTTAAATAGCAAACGCTGGCTAAACCTTAAGAATAGATCAAATTAATGTACTACGGAATTGTATATCTTAAAAAGATCTAAAAAGTCCGCTATGATATACATTTTTATCTTCCAGTGCGTAGCTAGGGCGGGTCGCTAGTTATAAAACAAAGTCCTCTGCCACGTTTATCTGTTCGCGATAAATCCAAAAACTACTGTACAGATTTTCATGCGGTTTTCACCAGTAGATAAAGTGATTCACGATGAAGGTTTAAAGTATATAATTTGTCAAGGTTTTTTTTATTACCATCGCGGGACAACGTTGGCCAGGTCTTAGAACAGGTAAAAAGAATATGTAATGTATTTCTACGAAATTAGAAAGCTACCTATTCTAAACGCCTACGACATTTCTGAATGGTTTATGTCTTTATGTTTTGTGTAAAAAGAAACTTATCAATTTTAAAAAAGTCAAATTTCATTATTTATCATTATTTACATAAATACTCACAATGATAACAATTCACACCACTGTAGTGTATGTTTCTTTGATTTTTATACTAAGAGTTATCACATAAGTTTAATCTATTGTAAAATTTAATGTTGTTTCGGTATTTCTGGCGTCAATATCTGTATTTGAGAAATTTAAATTATTATTTCAATATGGTGCTAAAACTAGTTAATTTTTACTTATTTAATATAGCAATCTTTAAGTAAAATATATAAATATTATGGAAGGGTTTCCAATTGTAACATTATAATCAAAACTACATATTATAACATTGTAAAAAAAACAGTTGGAAAGTTTAAGCGACACAGTTGTCAATTTTAAACAAATTGCTTTTTAGGTAAATGACAAGCTTGTATAGTGATTTAAATAAATATATTTCAATCTAATGTGTGCCACAATAAATCTTGAAAGAAATAGTTTCTACTGCTATACTATTTAAGGACGCTGTATGAAAAGTGCCTCAAACCAATCTCTTCTGGTCTCAGTATGAACTAATTTCAAAGATATTATTGTTAAAGTATGATTCTTAGCTTAAATATTTAGGTATTTAATAAAATATATTTATATGTAGTGTTGACAGAATTAACTATATACAGGAATATTGGGTTCACGATTTTTCACTAATTGCCTCAAATTACCATTTTTAAAAATGCATATGAATAAATTTATTAAAAACTATTTAGCTTAAAAAGCGATATTACGGCCTAGCACTAACATAATATGAGAGCATGTATTCAAATAAATTTCAATTATTTTTATAATAAAAACTGAAAAATGTTATGGAACTTTTATTTATCCATCAATAAAATTATAAAATGCTTTTTTTTTAAGGAAAATACTCCACCTTTATACTCCTTACATATCATCTAATAGGAAGAACTGAGCTGTGCAGTGGAAAGATTTTGCCTTGCCCAGGTTTAGATCCGGCTTGTGATATATTTTAAAATTTGTGTGTGAAAAATGTTTTCCTCTTTTGGAATTACATATATATGT
Organism: Antheraea pernyi; assembly: GCA_015888305.1. Taxonomy (NCBI): domain Eukaryota; kingdom Metazoa; phylum Arthropoda; class Insecta; order Lepidoptera; family Saturniidae; genus Antheraea; species Antheraea pernyi. The sequence continues at coordinate 416,866 of MU158854.1, forward strand.
GTATAGTTGTTTTTTTATATAAACTAATAATTAAAGTATCTAAATAGGGAGTCTTAATGTTGGTGTATAATTAATGTCAAAAATACAGCTTTTTACTGAATGGATTGGAAAGTATATAAGACACTTATAATAAAAAAAGAATCAATTTTGGTTTCTCTGTTTGTTCCTATTAATCTCTAGGCCACAGTAACAAACAAACCATTTTTATTACTTACCTAACTGACATCTATAGCCCCACCATTTCATCAATTAACATTTTAAGATCAGAAGCTTTTTAAATGTTGCATGTAGTGACGTAACATAGTAAAATCATTTACTTTGTGCATTTCAAAATTAAATATTTAAATTATTTATAGATCTCATTGTATTATATATTAAAAAAAAGTTTTATTAAACAAGGGAAGATTAGCTTCTAACGTATTTTGAGTATTAGAAATGCTACAAGTGTATATTAATTCACAGATAAACATATAATTGAAAGAAAAAAAATATAAACAAAAACTTTTAATGAAATACTCAAAAAATATTTTATACAATTATTTTACTATTTAATCATACACTAATATTGTTCACATTTAACACTGATCAATAGCCTTTATGCCCTCTAAACCTTCGTCTTGTATCCAGCTGAAATGAAATAAATATTTTATTATATTTGCTTCATTTTAAAACATTGTTTACTTTTGGTATTATCTTATAAAGGAAAGGAAAATTAGTACACTAATATCTTGTGTAAATCTATTGCTTGTAATATATAATAGGTCTTTACCTATGATATTGCCGTTCTGCAGTACTGGCCATTTCAAATCAAAATAATTTTTGTTTGGCTAAGAATTCTAATTTCAAATTAATTTTATTTTAAAA
>MU158854.1:422244-452014 GCA_015888305.1 Antheraea pernyi
GAACCGGAATCCGAGCTGGAGCTTGGCGCGGGAGCACGGGCTCGATCCGCCGGATTCGGCGGTGAATCCGACGAATCCAAGGACGACTCCGAATCGTTTTCGAGGACCGCGAACGAATTCTTTAGCTCTAACCTTGACGCATTCTTTCCCCTCGTATATATAGCCACGAAGGCTTCGAACGACGCGTTCAAATCTACATTGGAACCCTGTTCCTCTAAGTACTTATTGTACTGCGACAATATCTCTATGTCGGCCATACCGAGGCCGGAGGGTGCGGGGGGTCGCGATACAACCTCCCTGCCTGAGGGGCAGGGGGGCACGCCTTAACGGTTTTTACGGGACTATCCCGAGTCCGGACCAAAAGAGCTGTTTAAAACTAAACAAATTAGGGAAAAAAAATGTAAATAAATACGTGAGCGAGAGAGAGGAAAAATAATATAAGACTACATAAATAAACAAAAAGTAAATAAATATATAAAGAAACGAATTGAGAAATACGTAAATAAATAGATAAATAAATAAGTAGAGTAAACAAATAAATATATCAAGCAATAAATAAATAGAAAGGAAAGGTCTCACTCAGTTCTAGGAAACAGAACGACACCTGTAGCACAGGTGTGCGGCGCAGGTGTGCGACGCAGGTGTGCGGCGCAGGTGTGCGACGCAGGTGTGCCCAATCGGAACAATGGAAACGAGCACTCACGAAGTAATAACTGACGTCACTAAATCACGAGTATCGAAATCGAAGAGAGCAACGAGCGCGACGTCCGTCTTGCACGGTAGTCGGATCGGAACTCCCCACGTTTATATGTTGTAGCGTGCTGGCCATTTATATTGTCTCTCCGGCGATATTATTGGATATGAATGTTAAAGACCGGAACCATAATTTTGGCTAACCGGGTGTCGATTTATGACGGTTTTTCTAGGAATTGATTAATTTAACATTATAATAAATTCCAATTAATTGCCATCATCCTATAATACATTTAGTCATACGTTTCTAAATCTTATTGTCCTCGTTGCCAGGATCGTCAAGATTACCTGAATTTGCTATGAGAAAAATGAGTCTTGCTGGTTACTATCCTTTTCCACTAAAAGGTCTATGACAGTGCGGCTACCACGTTGCTGACGAAGAACTGACTCCGATTGTGTTGACTTGTACACGCTTTAGCAGAAAATTTACAAATCCCCCGTTTATTGACGAAGCAGCAATATTTAAATGAGATGAAAACAGAATACGTGCATGGACAAAAAAATAAGCGAATAGATAATAATATTACAAAGGTACAATAGCAACATCTGCTCAATAAAAGAATTACATTAACGTAATAAAATTATTTAAATAATAAGCTAGTATAATAACAATTGGTCGTACTATGTGTAAAGTTTGTCGGTGAGATTATATTTGCTCCTAAGTAGCACGTGGTCGCCACCTGGCCAGCGAGTCTTTAATAAGCGTACTCCGGTGAAGCTGTTAAGACCTTGCATGGCCAATAGCGTAGACAGTTCGAAAAAAAAAAAAAACGCACTCTTAAGCCAACTAATAACTTCTGATAATTCGTCTGAATTATTGTAATATACACAGCAGCGTTGTCTGTCAGCTCTGTGTCGCTGACAGATCCTATCTTCGAACCTTTAGTTAGACTATTAGAAGAAATAGTTCGCTCCTTATTTAATAGTACTGTTTCTATTACCTTCTTATTAAGTACCAATTGAAAGCGAATTTAGAGGACTACACAAAATCATGTGTGACGCCCCAAGCCTACCTACCAATAAAATGCCTCTCCCATGACTTGACACTGGCAGAATTCATATGTACGGGACGCCATTATTAAAAAGTTGAAGTTTAATTTTGTTGTGACAGGAATTTTAATTATTATATTTTTTAGGTAGTGTTTCTATTTGCTTCTTGCGAAAATAAAATGCTCAATAAAGTTTTACTTTCCTCGGATGTGACATTAGTATGTGTTCAACATGCGCTGTCTACCGAAAAGGAAGAAATCATGGGTCTATTAATTGGAGAGGTAAACGAAATGAAAATTGAAATTTATGAAAATACTAGAATTACATAAATGTTAAATCTGTAAACGTTACTGAAAAACTTTCTTTAGGTGCACAATAATGGGGCTCTGGTTTCAATAGTCTCCTCGGTAATTCTTCGACGCTTAGATAAGAAACCGGATCGGGTTGAGATTTCTGAAGAGCAATTAGTTCAAGCTACTTTGAGAGCCGAAGAACTAGCAGCAGAACTGGGGCGACCTTTAAGAGTAGTAGGCTGGTATCATTCACACCCACATATAACTGTTTGGCCTTCACATGTTGGTATGCATATCTTCTATTGTCTGGTTTTGTTTTATATGTTTATCAATTATTACATGCAACAAATATGTTATTTATCTTACAGATCTCTCTACACAGTTCATGTATCAAAGAATGGATTCAAGTTTTGTTGGTATAATATTTGCAGTTTTCCTTACTGATCAATCTACAAAAGCTCCATCAGTGAGTTTCTTTGTCTAATATTTATAACAGTTGACTTCCATACTTTTAAGCTAAATAAAAAAATACACCCATATGAGAATATGTAGCTAAACTATTCAACTTTAACGGTGGTATTACAAAAAAGTTAAATACATATTGAACCCTGGCCTTAAGAAAGTCTCATATTAAATGCACCGCTGTAGCTGAACGTTCGCCATCTTGCTCTTTTGTCTCGCTTTCTTTACGTTAGGTTAGACTTGTGAAAAAGGACAACGCGAACTTGCCTCGGGTGAGGCATTTATTAGGATACTTTTTAAACCAAGTATTTAATATGTATTTATCTTTTTTGTAATAACATGGTAAAAGTTTAAATCATTGTAAAAAATATTTCGAAATCAAAATATTTATTTGGAATTGATAGAATTTGTATCATTATCAACCTTGAATGTAATAAAATGATGAGAAAAGATATGTCAGTAATAAATATTTCAGTGTTTACAAATTTTAAAATATTGATTGGTTTCTACAAATATTAATTGTGTTCGAGGGCTTTTCAACATATTTTCACAAAGAAAAAACCTTTTTATGAAATAAAGTTATAAATACATAATAACAGACTAAACTATGCTGAATACTAACAGGCGACTCTGCAATTGTTACCTGTACACACATACACTTGCAAATTTCATGATAAAAGCCTCTAGTCTCTTGTCATATTACTCTCATGATGCATTTGTTTCTTTTTTTTAATCTTATCCTGGAATGTTTTACATGAACTATATTTTTCTGATACAAAGTTACTAATATTAATATTGTTTCAAAGATGTACACAGTATGAAATTTAACTGATATTTATGTTCTTATAAGTATTATATTACTTACCATAAACATTTATCATGTTTATTTTCAAAGTAATGTAAGAAATAATGTAATTAACTTCCGATATATAACATTGTGATAATCATGTTTTTTAGGTGCAAATAACATGTTTTCAATCTTTCAATGAAGGATCCAGTCAAAGCAGAAGAGAAATTGAGATGGAAATCGTAAATAACAATGACTCTTTATTGATGAATAACTTTGAAGTAGGTACATATTCTGAAAATCATAGGTATAAATCTAATCCAAATAAGTATGAAATAAGAGCTACTTAAGTAAAAAAAAAAATTAAATACAAACTGGGAGAAATCCTATTATTCTAAGTTTTATTTTAGATACATTGCGTACATATGATATTGTTATAAAAATATTAATATTACTAATTACACTATGTACAAATTTAATTAATGAAGGTGTCGCAGGTGTCCACTGTCCATGGATGGCGGTGATCACTTACCATCAGGGGACCTGCATGGTCGTTTACCGCCAATGGTATTAAAAAAAAAAGCTATTACATAACAGTTTATGCTTATCACTTATAAAGACAATAGTATTACAATTCTCATATAATTTTTTGACCTCCTCTGAATATATTTATTGTCCAGAACACAAATTTAAGTATAAATAACTATTATTTTATATGTATAATATTGAGACAACTTCAGGATAAACAAATGTCAATTTTTGGTTCCTTTAATTACATTTTCAACTCAATTTGTGGTTATATTACATGCAAGCGGCTTTATTGAGTAAGGCCTAAAAGATAGAGAGGACTGTATTTTTATGTATGTATAAATATAATAATTTGATGAGAGCAGCAAAAGTAGCACAGAAAATATTTTCTAACAGCAGAGCGTGTTAAGCTTTTTTTGTTCATTAAGACATCCTTATTTAATGCAACAACTTTTTAGAGATTCTTATAATATTTCTCAATCTGTATATTGACTGTATAGTTAATAATTCAATGATATTTTTCGGTATTTTCGTATTCATTGCGGCCGGCTCGCGTTTTCTTTTTTCGCAAGTCTAACTTAACCAAAAGGAGACAAAAGAACAAGCAGTCGAAAAAAAATAAAAATGAAACCGATTTATTTTTCTCAATTTTCCTGTCTTGTTTCGGTTAGACTTGTGAAACAAAGGCACTGCGTTGCGTCAATACGTCAATAAGTACCGTTTTGTATATTATCAACTTGATGATTTTTAAGTTAAAACAAAAAAGTTTCGTCTCGGTTTGGTTAAGTTAGACTTGCGTAAAAAGATAATGTTAGCCGGCCGCCGTGCATTTAATACGAAAGTATCCATTTTTTATTTACATTCAATTGTATAGGTGATTGATATGAATAGGATATCTTATATTTACAATTTTTAGGTTAGATTATGAAATAAAATTTCAATTTATTCTTTCAGACACTTATCCAATTACCGACAATATTGAAAGATGAAGAAGATGAAGCATACAACAATGAGATTATTCAAAATGAACCAGGTGACATAGTTACCAAACAACACAATGCTGCTGTCAGAACTATAGCAATAGGCCATATTGTTGATAAGGTACATAAAATGTTGTTTTGGCTGTTTGAATTATTACTTTGTAATATAATTATATAATCTTTTTGCAGATGTCGAGACCAATGCTAGAAGCTCTTGTCGCTCGAAATGTCATAAATAGTGTTCGTTTGAAGGCGTTAAAAATACACCATCAAGAAATGATGGCAAAATTAGAAAATATATCCTGTAATGTTTAAGTTGTAATTAATAAATAACAATAAAAATTAACACAAATTGTACATATTACAAAAAAATCCAAAAATGACTTTAAATGAATGTTGTATTATGTAAGATCATTTTCATCAATCATTTCGAAGCCTTCCGTTGAATCTCTACTTGAAACACGCATTCTTTTACCAACTTCTGCTTGAGTTTTCATCATATTGGTTACGGCTCCTGTTAAATTCCAAATAGCGTTATATGCACTACTGCTCCATGAATTAGCTGCATCAACAACTTGTAGAGTAGATTGTAATTGTTGCAATTTTGGTTGATCTACAATATATGTAACTTAATATCAGTATATATTGATAAATATGAAATACTTTTCCTATAAACTAGATAGTATAATTGAGGACAAAGAATTTCATGAATTATGTGCTGTACTCACCAAGCGGTATATATTCATCTTCACTAGAGTCAGAAGTCTCAACATCTTTTTCAAGTGTTTGAATTTTTTCCATAGAAAAATTGGTTACAAGGGAACTACTATTTTCAGAACTATCACTGGCTTCTTCTAATGGTACATCTTCAGGTTTCCAATAATCTATAAGAAATAATTAAAAATGGAGTCACTCTTAGTGATGTAACTTAATGTTAGATTGTGCTTAGTGGGAGTGAAATAATCCGCTAAGGATGAAGAGATACTATAATGTTACTCCGATACTAGTATATATCACCACTAAGTTTTGTCTATGGTCATTATGAGGTATTGGGCTGCATGACGACCCATGCGATACAGTAACTGGCCTGGGGGTTTTTAATCGCAGCAAAGGAGTTTATAGGATGTTTTCAAGTTTTTGGAATAATACAGAAGTGGAAGCGGAAGATTATTATAAGCATTCTACATTCAGCTAAGAGTATTTACTTGTCATGAAGAATGCAAGCATGTGATGAACATGCATAGAAGAAAGGAAATTTCCTCTAAATCTGTCTCATAACAATGTTAGTCACACTATTTGTTTGAGCAACTTGATGCTCTTCCACTGTGTCTCAAAATTCAATAGTAAAAAGTTATTCAAATCATTAGGGGCGGACACTATAAACTGTTGGTGTCAATCTAAGAACAAGCTGTTTCTGACATAGTCAACTGTACATCACTTGCTCCCACATTACTAACCCAGATAAAATATATGTATTTGATCTATACAATGAAATTTAACCCAATAAAGTTGTTCACAAATAAATTTTGTAAGCAAAGTATATATCTTTTTTTTACATTTTTTCACTATGTATAGTTAAGATAATAAATAATGCTGATCCAACTCATGGGTATCAACTAATAGACAACTCATATCTTACCAAAATTTTGCTTTTCATCTATTGGCACAGGTTCGGGTTCAAAGGACATTAATTTCATGTCCAATTCTGATATCTCTGGGATAAGACCCTCATACTCATACTCCGATTCTGAAATTATATATTACATATAATAAAAGCATGCATGTAGGGTGTTGATATACAAAAACCCAGGGATGCACACTTAACATCTCATAGCCGGCACACAAAAATGAATGCATTATGCAGTCATTTCAAATAGTCTTGTGCCGCTTGTGTCCTTGTACAAACAACTTAGAATCATTCAGGTAAGATTGAATTTGCAAAATCATAAGTTTATTGGATAACTATAGTCTCGTGTCACTTGGTCCTAGTATATACAACTTTAAGTAATTCAGGTAAGGTTGAATTTACAAAATCATAAGTTTACCCTATTACTATAACTATGTATGTATATTGGGGAGTTTTTGCAGCTGGTTTTGAGGGCTAATTTTATTCAAGACTGTGCGTCCTGGGTTTTTTTATATGTCAATGATGTAGAGCAATATTATTATAGTTATCTTTTATACTCACCTAAGTCTTGTTGTATATATCTGCACATTTTTATTATTGGTGTAACAATTTTAAAAGATATACATAAAAACATACAAAATAGGTATATTATTACATAGCCACTAATATATTTTCCTATGATAAATGTAAGCCCCAAAATCATGTTAGCCAGCAAGAAAGCCTGCAAAAAATATTTTGTTCTTGTAAATGCAATATCTATTATTAAGTCAACATTATTTCTTTTTAAACAGAGGTTCAGTACAATAACCACACTGCACTAGGACTAAATATAATATATAAAGTGTTGATGGTATTCCGGCTATAAACCAATGTAATTGTAAAACAATGATAACTGTTGTAGTCTGGTGAAGCTGTTAATACCTTGCTAAGTCAATAGCATAGTCATTTAGAGGAGAAAAATAAAATAAAAACTGTTCAAAGTAATTTTAAACATAAATCAGGTCTAATAGAGTTGTATAGAAGAATTTACATTTTTTTGGGAAAATATGAGCTTTTATTTATTTAATCTATAGATTAAAATATAGTTTATACATCAATCACCAATACTTTAGAAAAGAAACATTTTCTCCGCTTTGCCAAAAATGAGTTGAAATTAAAATATCCACTTTTGATTATATACAACTCATATCTAAACACTTTACAGACTTTAGCTTATTGTTTTTTTATTATTTAAGAGTTTAAATTATATAAATTAAATTAATATAAATTGAAATTTTTGCAATAAGTTTTTGGTTTATTCTACTGTTTTAAATTAATTAACCTTTATAAAGTTTGAACTATTCACGATTACTATATAGAAACAGAAATGCATATTATGCAGGTTTAGTGAAAAAATAATTTTAGTAATTATAACCTTATTATGGATTACAAGCATTAATTTCTATCAAATTAATATAATAATACAATTAAAAGACATGGACCATTGTCAAGGCATTCTTTGCATACTTATTATAATACTTTTATTATAATTTGATGTTAATGATAAGTTGATAACCATAATACAGCAAGAAGTCATATAAATTATTTCGTTTTGAATATAAGTCTTTTCAAACTTTTGAAAATAAAAATAATGTTCTGTAATACTTGCCTTAGTATGATTTGAGTCTCTTAAAAATAAAAAATCAGTCAATTGTTTATCAATCCACTCATTGAATTGGAAGAATACTGATCTCAATCTAACACCATCATTCTGAGCCATTCTCTTTAAACAAGAAGTTCTATGTTTGTATTTTAACCAAGTTTCAAAGGCATCCACACACAATATAATCATCAAGGTGGATAAAATAAATCCACATAATTTAACTTCATAATAGATGTATATGCTGGAAATGACAAGCAGATTTTTGTATATAGATTTGACGAAAAATTGTTTAGTTTACATGCTACTATATTATAATCCAAATTGTAAATAATATATGTTATTAATTATTTTGTATTTAACATGTCTAAACTACACATCGGTATCTCATATGGTGTTATATAAATATTCAAAATACTTACAAAATTATAACATTTATATTGAATATTGTTATTAAAGACAACCACATTTTCTTCCAAAACAAAACATCTTCAAGTAGCCCTATAAAAGCAGCTAATAGAAAGGACGTCTGATATTTAACTTTTTCAGGTGATGTAGCAGTTTCTCTTTTAAAGATCCTTTTAATAAAAGCAAGCATTGTAATAGTTGAGTACAATTATTTTAAAAGTATGTGATTTTCCTGCGAAGTATTATTCAGAATCCTTTATTTTCCTATAGAAAATATTTACTTTGTAGGACATTTATGACAAGTCTCTAGGGATGCGATACACAACAGTATATCGAACATTATCGATTTTTACTATCCGGTTTATTGTGAAATCGAGTCATCTGTTTTAAAGCAAAACAGAGAATATTGTACTATCTGCTTTGTTTGACACGAAGAAAGTTACATCCCATATTTTAACATGGTTAAACCCAAAAAAGCTATAGTCCATCAATACTTTTACAAATTTGGTTGTGGCATATACCTTGTATGGTTTTATTTCTTTGGCTGATTACTATCATGTGATCATAAATAAATAATAAGCAAAATTAACGAAGATTACAGCCGAATGTTTCAGTGGTGTATATGTCTGCGGTTTTAGTGTACATACCTCTTAAAGTAACAAAAGATATAGCTTAGCCAACCTATGGTACCGCATTATTTTTTTTTTTACTTTAGTTTTGGCAACCAATCTTTTAGATTATTACTACCATTGTCGAGTAGTTAATAGTATTACAAGTTCTTGTTCCATTCCATTTTTGGCAACCAGTCTTCTAGTAGACTATTACTGCCATTGTCAAGTGAGTATCGATATTACAAGTTTCCTGATATAACTTCAATGAACTAACAAGATGGTGGCCATCTTGTTAGAACTTTGCATGGAGTTTTTGTGGAATCTCAGAATTCATGGCACGTGGTATTATTTTCCATTCACTTCACTTATGCACAATAAAGAAACTATATTACATAAAACACCACCAGTTTTACACAATATAGAGTCAAGTAACACAGGATTATGAATAAAAAATAAACTCCACTAGATGACAGACTCCCGTGACAAAATCCCGCCAAAAACTCCCAAGTTTTACTTATTGGTCTCTTTTACTATTAGTTTTTTCCCTTATGTTCAATCTAGCTACTTGGATCTCTAATACGAAAACTTTGAGTGTAAATTACTTATTATAAAAACAATCATCTAATTTTTCTACTTTCTATGTTTTATATTTAATTGTTATATACGTCGATGTTTTTCTTAGACTCATAAAAAATATTTGTGTTTTATTATGCATTAAAAGATATTAATGGATTGTATTAAAAAACCCGAAGAAGTATATCGATAAATAGAAATAAATATAATTTAAATTTTATTTGTACCTGTATATCTACAATACACCAAGGAATTTATAAGTAAGTTGCCCATAAATTCCTTGCAATTAAGGAATTTATAAGTAGTTACTTATAAATTTCTTGCTTGCAATACACATCCTCGGAATCCAGAGACAAAAACAAAGTTGCCATTATATAGGACTTGTTTGCCAGGATGAAAAAGAAAGTTGTGTTGATACAGTCTACTTGGCATAATTGCCTGTTGATGTACCAAAAGCTAAAAAGTGTAAACTTGTGTAAAGGTTACAGCAGAAACAAATATCAGTTTTCGAAATTCGTACTGCTTCAATTCACACGTACAAATGAAAAATTATGACATATTTGAATTATTTTCCTTTAGATCGTATTTAAGGACGGTGTTTATGTGTGCGTGTTTCATTCTTAATATTTTTGTTTACTTTTGCAGTTTTCTAATGTATAAATAACTAGCGATCCCGGTAGACGTTGTCTCTCCCTGTTTATAAAAAAATCCTTGACAAATTATACCAAAACGTTCCTCGTGAATCACTCTATGCACTGGTGAAAACCGCTTGAAAAACCGTTCAGTAGTTTTAGAGTTTATCGGGAACAGACAGACAGGCAGACGCGGTAGCCCCCTATTTTTTTATACTATGCAATGATAAAGAAAATGTGTCTATATATAGCAAAAGAGTGTTTGTATAATAATAAAATAGTTGCTTAGAATATACACTATTTACATATTTTTTAATATTTCACACGGTAAAATTTTATACTTCTTTCTCACTTCATGTGGTAAAGTCCTGTTATAAATTATGTATAGGCTGGATTTGCAAGTTTTTGTGATATTATCCGACTTACTGATTGATTACTATAACATTTTGTATTTTTTATTACTTATAAAACTTTCAACTTTCAAAACCACTCAGAAATAAAAATATTACAGTACCCCCGGTTTTTGATTTGATTCGTTGCGTCGGGTTAAGACCGAGATAGTTAAATTCGGTTTTGTTTAGCTATTTCTTTGTGTATCGCAAATATTACGCTGTGCGATAGGGAACATTTTATAAAACCAATGCAAGCCAATCTTCTCCGGGTACCTCACTCTTCTACCTGATGAGACGTACCCAATGAAATGCCAGTAATAGTATTTAATTTTTATATCTTTCCGATAGATTATTATAAATTGACATCACAAATATTTGGGGGTATTATTATTGAATTGCTATATTGTATATTCGGATTTAGACCCGTTAGTATTAGTAACTTTGAGTGGATTCTAACTGTAACGTCCATGTTTCGTATTAACTGTGGTATCTTCAATATTTGTTCTTGATATACTTACCTCGCAGAGTTGTCCGTAATTAGAATCCTAAATAATAAATAATAATATTACGTGAGTAGACTATTATCACATATAATTTTATATATTATAATCATGCGTTCATTGAATATTTGTTTTCTCAGCAATAAGTTATAATTAAATTACCTAAATTATAAGTGGCGTTTTGTATTGAAACGGTGTATGATATTCGGGTAATGCGATAAATCGAAAACTTTATTTCACGCAAATAGCGATTTAGGTACGCACCCTAAGCATAATTTCTCGTGTCGGCCTAACTCGGCACATCGCTAGTAGTAATCTGTGATTCGCTGTCGATATACGACTACAGGCACAGTACACGAAAGTATATCGATCAGCTTAATATTTAAGTAAAATTATGTCGAAAATGATAATGCAAAGAATTAAGTTACTCTTGCCGTCTACTTTAAAAGGTATGATGACATTTGTATTTGTTCTACGTTAAAATATTTCACAGTACATATTTAATAGTAACTATTATAAAACATAGCATTTCTAAATATCTGTAGCGTTTTAGAATCGCGTTGGTTACCACATGATAATAAGCAACGATCCAGAATGTAAGACTAAACTGATAAAAGCATCAAATTAAAGTGTTTGTTAATAACTGTACAAGTTTCAATTTTCATGTACCTAGTGTGAAAAAAACTACATCGATCATTTTCTTCTAGCTTTGTAGGGTAAACCTACAAGTAATATAAATAGATATATAATAATACGGATTAAAATAATTGTGATAAATATATATTTTACAATTTTAATTGTATTTGTATAAAATGCAAATAATAAAAATATCTAGATAGGCATTTTTATTTATGTATATTAATTAAACGGAAAATAAATAAGAGAAGCTGATATCGGAAGTTGTAAAAATGCATGAAGTCGCATTTGATGTTAAGTAGTCGTTGCGTCAGTGTTTATTTATTCAGCACCATATTCAGCACCTTAAACACGACTACAGTTCTGCCCACACACAGATAAATGATAATTTCAGCGCTAGGTTGAAAGGTTTCGTGTGTTATCAATCTCTGATCTTATCAACCTCCTAAACGAAAAACACTACCGCGAGCATTATTGATTTTCGGTACAAATAGCCGCGGTAGTTATTAAACCTTGCGTGATATATACACTATTCTCCGCTGAGAAGGAAAATAACCATTCTTTTACATTTTAACTTTGTATCTTAAAATTATGTACATTTTTTCTATACTTATACATATTTTTGATAATAAATTAAAAAAATACGCAACTCATTAAAATTTTCCTATGGCAAAATTTAGATATCTAAATTATAAAACAACGACTTCCAAAATGTAAATGTAGGAGGAGAGCATCAAGAAACGATTTTGCAGTGCGTACCATTTTTTTTGGTAGGAGGAATATATCCTTTCGGAATTATTTGTTTAAAAACATTAGGTATTATGTACATGTTTCTTAGATTTCTCTATCACCATCAACATATGAGTTTATAAGAGACCCGCTGCTGGTATATAGGCCGCTTCCCGAACGCAGGTTTGAGCATAATCACCACGTCAGCCCACGAGATATTGGCGATTGCAAACTTCTGGATATCTAGTTTCAAATTTTCCTAAATACCGTGGTACTACGAGAATATTAATCAAGTTTTTAGACTTCTTTACGATGTTTTCCTTGACCGCCAGCCGATAGTGTCTAAATTAGTAAATGTACGCGAAATCCGAAAAAATCGTTGGTACATGCTGTGTTTCGAAGCTGTGGACATCGAATGGACATTCCAGCGGTCAAAACATTAAGACACCACGACTATATGCACTATCACTATAAATAACATGAAATACTCATAAAATAATACATTTTAAAAGTTTCATTTTGTGTTCATATAATAATAATATCAAATAAATAATTATAGGAAGATAGTTGTTATTTTTAAAGCAGTATTTCCTGTCGCTGTCGTACACATCTCTTGTTGAGATCTATTATGTGTTTATAACGGAGGGCTAGGATGTAGGTATAATCAATTAATATATTTATGTGTCATTGTATCAATCACGAATATATTGTGTTGAAGGTTGAATCAATATACATACTAAATGAAAACAAAAATCAATGGATTGCGGTAACCTATGCAGACATTTTTATTAGTCTTTTCTAGTGACAGTGAATTTTCGTAATTAAAGTTTCAACATTCTATTATAGAAAAAAGGGCTTGTTTGTAGTTTTATAGTGTCACGGGGCCACGAATGCTCGAATAATAAGTTTTCACGGCATTTCTCGTACTAAACTCTACTATAACTAAAACTACAAATATGCGAAAAAAATATTTTAACATGAGTAATAAGTTATGTTCAATATTTCAATAAATTCACATTTTTAATTAAAATTAATTAGTTTTATCAAACAAATAGGAAATTATACTAAATCACTTACGAAATAATACAAGGTATCTAAAATACATTTTCTAGTTTTTTTTTATATCATAGGAGGCAAACGAAAAGGCGGATCACCTGATGGCAAGTGATCACCGCCGTCCATAGACACTAGCAATACCAGGAGAGTCGCAAGTGCGTTGCAACCTGTGTTTGGCGGGAGGGGGGAGGGGAAGAGGAAGGGAATGGGAATCGGAGGGGTGCCTCCGGCGGTCTCACTGACCGAACGAAACGGAATGGAAGCACTATTATTTCACGTCGGTTTTTTTTAGTTCATTTAAACAAGGCGTTTTTTAAATTAAACTTATTGATTGACTTAAACGAATTGATTTGTTTTTGAACAGCAATTGTCATAACAGAGAGAACTTTTTTTCCCTCGAAATGACTACGTTTAGACCTAGCAAGGTCTTAACAGCTTCACCGGACTACGGACAGAGAGAACAGTTCTTGTCGATTATATGGCAATGACTAATTGCAATTAGAAATTTGTAATAAGCAAATTGTACGTTACTTAAACATTCTTTTAGTATGGAACGACGTGTCTAATAGGTTATGTTCAAGCCACTGATCGTGTGCCCGTTATAGTGAGAGTAGTTAAACACGTATACAGGTAATAACTTACGCTAGTGCTAACAGTCTTAGAATTAAATACAATTGAAGTAAATAAAACAGTCCTACAAAAAGTAAATAAGAGAACAAAAGTTCTACACTGTCTTTTATATACATACTAGCGGGCCTGGCTAAATCCTTAACAAATTATATACCTAAACCTTCCTAATGAATCACTATATCTACTGGTGAAACCGCATGAAAGTTCGTTTAGTAGTTTTTGAGTTTATCGCGAACAGACAGACAGACATACATGGCAGGGGACTTGGTTTATAATATATGATAGTTTCAAAAGTAGTAAACCTTTTTAGAAATACTTTAAAAGGGAATATTTCTTAAACCCTGATCCGTATGATTTCCCTTCACGAAGTTTAACCAAGTTAACGTTTACTTTGTAATAATGATATTTGTGTTACCTATACGTTTGTATATGTTTGTAATGTATATGTTTGTCATCATTTTTGCTAGCTGTTTCTTTCCACCAACAATGTTGGGTCGTTTAAGCAGTACATGGGCGTAACAAAAGTACACCTCATAGAATCTGTCTATTATAGCGTACCTACTTACTGTGTAATTATTTCGCCGACTTAATATATAATAGTGGTAATATATAAGTTATCTGCCATGGAGATAAAAAACGGCCTATATAGCCCTGGTCGCAATAATTTTTCATACAGCTAGCGCGGGATACTTTATTGGAATATATTATTATACTTATATACTACCAGATTCCAGCGTCTTCGTCTGTGTTGTTTATTATCTTATTTGTTTTGTTATATCTCAAAGGAATTAGACAGCGTTTTCGACGAAAGCTCCCAGGCGGCTTGACTTTTTTCGACACTTCTAACATTTATCGTTTTATTTCAACCAATTTACAAAAAAATCTTGAAAAATTATATACCTAAACCTTTCTCGTTAATCACTCTATCTATAAATGAAAATCGCATGAAAATCCGCTTTAGTTTTTGAGTTTATCGACAGACAGACGTGGTGGAGAACTTTGATTTTATAATATGTAGTGATAAAATATACTTTATTATTATAAAAATTAACTCTAGATGCACTTTATCTAGCGTTAATTTTTTTAATGCTAAATTTCATTAATAATTAATAAAGTGAACAGTTGTGTTTATCTGTAGAGGTCAACTGACTTTATTTTATAATTATATTTTTATTCTTATGTTTCCATACCATAACTCTTTGCAATAAGTAAGTAATACTCAAGAAAAGTTAGCCTGTATATGAAATAATGGTAAATATGGTCTACGGGCGATGAGGAGACATTAATTTAGGGTTTGACTTTATTTTATAATTATATTTTTATTCTTATGTTTTCATACCATAACTCTTTGCAATGAGTAAGTAATACTCAAGAGAAGTTAGCCTGTATATGAAATAATGGTAAATATGGTCTACGGGCGATGAGGAGACATTAATTTAGGGTTCATGTTTCCAGCATATAGTGCGATGCTGTTCGAATGAAATAAATGTATAGTCATAATGAATAAATAATAAACATCTAGCAGTAATAGTATTTAGCGTATTAAAAGAAATAATTTTGAAGTAAATATAGAGAACTAGCGGGCCGGGCGGACGTTGTCCTGCCTTGATAATAAAAAAAAAAACTAAAATTCAACCGCATCGCCACCTATTTGGTCCAATTGTGAATCTAAACCATTCTCGGATCCACTGGAACACACAGACAAAATTTCAACAAAATCGGTCCAGCCGTTTAGGAGGAGTTCAGTGACATACACACGTACAGAAGAAATTTATATATAAAGTTATACACATCATTTTATTTTTATTTCAGGATCTAGATGTCTTTCTTCGGTATTGCAAAATGAACCTCAGAAACCCTCTATCAAAACATCGATCCCTGGACCTAAATCACAAAAATTAATGCAAGAATTGTCTGCGATTCAGGTATCTGAAGTAGTCGACACTTTGTTTATACTGTTTTAACTTTAAATGAACATTATTTTAATTCTCAGTATTTATTTACGACACAATTTAAAAATTAATAATTTTTATTTGTTTTAGGTAATCCTTGAGAATATTAAAATATCGGATGGTCACTTCTTATCTCTTTTATTTTATTATAAGCAGATAAGAAACGAACAACAATATGGAGCTGTAATCTTAGTCTTAAACTGTCTTGCGTTAAATATTATCAAGTAGGTAATCAAATTTGGTAGGCATTTATAGGCTTTTAAAGATAGATACTTCATAAATCATTTTAAATAAAAAAATGTTTTCAATTTTATTTTTATCGTTTTACATTATCTATGTAAAGTTAGGTAAATGAGAGCATCGATCCACAATTTTAACGTAACTACAGATTCAAGGCCAAATATCAATAGGTTTGAATATCTTATAATGTCCGTGAGATGTATGATTGATTGATATCGATGTTTTGTAATATAATCTTAATTTAACAGAATTGTTTCGGAACACATCAAAACCAATTCGCCTATAAACATGGTTTTGCAATATGTTTTCGATATCATTGTTTAATATAAAATAAAATGTTTCTTATTTTCGTAGCTAGGTCGTTTTAAAATATACTCTTAACTTAGGCAATTCCAAATTAACTCTTAATTCGTGGGTACGGATATTACGGCACGTTTTCAATAATATAGGGTAACTAGCGGACCCGACAGACATTGTCCTGTCCTGATTATATAAAAATCTTGACAAATTATATACCAAAACCTTCCTCATGAAAAAACATTCCTCATGAACGACTTTATCCACTGGTCAAAACCGCACGATAATCCGTTAAGTAGTTTTTGAGTTTACCTCGAACAGACAGACAGACAGACACGGTAGGGGACTTTTTTTTACTATGTAATGATAATGATGTTCAAATTAGAACATACTTCTATAAAGTACTTTTTTTATAAAATGCGTTGTTATAGGCGAATCCAACATAAAAATTTATAGGAAACAGCAAAAGTATTTTTAACAGAACGTATGTAAGAACAACTAAGTAGTATCTCTAGTACAGGGTACAGGAATAAATATTTTCGCATTAAATTTATTCTCGATAATTAAAGAGTTCTTATATATATAATCAAATGGCTATATGTTAATACTTATGTATATAAGTAAATACTTAGATACATCATTTTAAAAAGGCGCCCATAAACACGTGACTCAAACAATAAGTAAATTTGGAAATAACAGTAATCTGAGTATGATGCTATGTATATGTGATAGTTTCTTTATATAAAATTGCTTTGAACGTTGAACGTTTTATTTTAGCAAGCTGGCTCTGTACAGCTCTTCGCCGATTATGACAAGTCCATTGGTAACTATTTTGTTGATGCGGACGGTAATGAATTTTTGGATACATTTACACAAATTTCTTCACAACCCGTGGGTTATAATCATCCAGAACTGCTAAGCGCTTTTGAAGATCGCCATAATCTTGTAAGTATAATTTTTATTTTTTTACTAATAATTTGACGTCCTGTACTCTATAATTTCCCATCTAGTTGAAGGAGTTGTTATTTATCAAAGCCTTTATTGTTATAATTAACTATAATCTAGCCGACTAGAAATATTTGAACGTGCTATTATGACTTCTTAAAATATGCAATTAGTATAATTTTGGCTGTATAAATATCTAAAAAATGGAAATGAGAATGGGAAGATGATCTTTTAAATATATATGACATTTCGTTCTTTCTTAAAACGTTTCAGAGAGCTTTAGTAAATCGACCAGCTTTAGGAGTATTTCCTTCAGCAGATTGGCCTGAAAAAATAAGAAACGTGTTATTATCAGTGGCACCTGACGGATTCGCCAATGTAGTCACAATGATGTGTGGGTCTTGTGCCAACGAGAATGCATATAAAGCTATCTTCATGTGGTACCGTCAAAGGGAACGGGGTGAAAAAGTTGAATTTACATCCGAAGAAATTAGTTCTTGCATGCTTAATCAGGCTCCTGGTAGTCCAAATCTCTCAATGCTATCGTTCGAGGTAAGTTTCATTAAAATATCTGTAATATCCATTTATGTATATGCAATGTAATATTGTTAGCAATTAAAAAAAAACAATGATTGATTGATTAAAAACAGAACTGGCCGATTTAGATATAAACTGCTAAGAATAAATCTAACAATTAATCACTCGTTAAATAATAACCGACACAAGTTCGGACAGAACTATCGCACGGTATGTCGGCCACCGAAAGAGTGAGTCAACACGGCAAGCGCCACCCTTTTTTTTTCTCGAACTGACTACGATATTGACCCGGCAGGGTCTTCACAGCTTCACCGGACTAAGGCAAGCGCCGCCCCTTATATGGGCCGCCGCAGTATAACTACCCGACGTTTTCATTCATTTCCAACAATATAATATCTGTTTTCTGTTTACCTTTTACAGGGTAGTTTTCATGGGCGTACGTTTGGATCGCTTTCCACTACAAGATCGAAACCTATTCATAAATTGGACTGCCCTGCGTTCGACTGGCCTGTGGCACCATTTCCGAGATACAGATATCCTTTGGATCAATTTGTAACCGAAAATAAGCAAGAAGATAAACGGTATATTATTGAAACATTAAATTAGTCAGTCCTCTCTAGGTTTAACGTGTTTACCATCTTAGATCACATCGTAATTTAATATGAAGGGAGATTGTGGTTAAATGTTAAAATCGATGAAGTATTAAAACTCGATTTACTTTCTAAAACAATAATCATCATGCCTTAGGTAATACAATAGAAGGCTAATAAGTAGTTATATTATGTTTAAATGGAGTTTTTGGCGGGGTCTTAGTCTGTCGTATAGTGGATTTTATATCTTATACATAATCTTGTGTTATTTGACGCTATATTTTATAATGTTAATGGTGTTTTACGTAATATAATTTGGTTATTGTGCACAAGTGAAGTGGATCGTAAATAATACCACGGAGCCTGAATTCTGAGACGCCATAAAAACTTCATGGAAAGTTCTAACAAGGGAGCCACCATCTTGTTTGTAACATTATATTTTATTCGACAATGACAGTAATAGGATCTGTAAGGATAGTAGCCAAAAATAAAATAAAGAAAATAATAATATTTAAACTTTTTTTATTGTGATAAAAAGGCCCTAGTACATAAACAGAAGTATAAATAAGACTGATAAATAATTATCAAATTTTCAACTTTATGATTTTTTATTTCATTTCAGATGTCTAGAACAGGTATCGGACATAATTGAGAAATATAATAAGAAAGGCAATCCTGTTGCTGGAATGATCGTAGAACCAATCCAGTCCGAAGGAGGAGATCACGAAGCTTCTCCTGAATTCTTTCGAGAGTTGCAAAAGATTGGCAAAGAGGTCAGTAAACAATATACATTAAAAAATAAAAATATAATAGTTCATTATAATATGATTGTTAAACTATTTGCAAACTAGGTTTATTATAATTGATTATTGTTGCTAATTACTGATGATTATTTTCACCATCATTTGGAAAATGTCTTTCGTATGGTTTATATATAATACATGTGTACATTATACTAACATAAAGGAGATAAAAGTCGACGTCTTGTAATGCAGTCGAAAGAAAAAGTTTTCGGACATTTACACTGGTAACTCTAGCTAACCTTATGAGATAAGTTAAAATAATGTACTACGGAATTTTACCTCATAAAATGCTTATAGAAAAGTCCGCAACGGTATATGTGTATCTTCTAAGGGTAACTGACAGTAATCATTTTATTCTTTTACATAATATAGTATTGAAACTTACGCACTTAGATACTCTAGTTACTTTGGGAATTTAATATAGATTTAAGTTGCCCTTTACAGTATATCATTTCAATAAATATATTAGAAGATATCACAGATTTAAAATTAGGCGCAACAACAAATTTTGTTACGAGAGGGCCGCTAGTGGGAAGATAAGATATGAACAATTTTTATGGAAAAGATGTAATATTTAGTACATAAATATTGAAGTGGTCGTTGAGTTAAAATTTCAATTTCAGGCGGAAATGCAAAATAACGTCCTCTATAATATTCAATATTTGATTTCCACAATGTAACCCTTCATCACTTCTTTTGTTCGATTTTTTATTTTCTCAAAATATATATAAAAATGAAGCAATTATTATAATATAACTAGTTGTACCCGCTACTCCACACACGTTTTTAAAAAAATGTATTAAAGAAATATAAAATTGTGAGACTATGTACAATTATATAAATGATCTTTAAAAATAATTGTAAGTATGCGACATGTAACGTAATGTAACGTATACATTAGATATATAAATACTAACAGTGTATCAAATTAGGTTTATCATCAGCAACATATTTAGAAGTTTAACCCACCATATAACTACCTCAGTGCTCACTTACACTGTATAAGGAACTAACGAAACAATAACTTAAAGATATAAATAATATGCCCATTTTTGTCAATAAGTAATACGTTTATGGTCTAATATCTTATAAGAAAGATTACTTCTATCTTCAAAATTACTATTAATAATTATAATGTTGAATTATAAACAATGAATGAACTGACGTTTAGAAATCTTGCATAAGTATAAATCAAAATATAAAACTAAATCAATCTAAAGAGTTTTTAATATTTGACAATTTAAATATTGCTCATTGAACTCAATACAATATTCCTATATGTTATTATGGTTACTGAGTTTTGTAAACAAACGCGTGATTGATAAAACAAAATGACCGCCAAAGTGACCAAATAGATAATATAATTCAGAATACATATATAGATACACATATTTGAATTTCAATTATATTTATTCTTGACTCCAGTACAAAGCACGTCTTACGCACATGCTTACAGCGAACAACATATTTTTGCAAAATTTCATGCAGACGAAGTCGCGGGTAACAGCTAAACTAAAATATAGTAACGTAAATTACTTCTTATAAGGTCAGCTATATCTGCCAGTGAAAGTCTCTTGAAACTAAGCAATCGGTTGAACAGTTTTGGAGATAGCACTGCGAGCGAAGCAACGGTTAGCAGCTAGTCTAAATTAAAATAGACTAAATTACTTTTTATGTTGTCCGCTATCTGCCAGTAAAAGTTTTGTGAAGATCAGTCCAACCGTTTTGAAAATAGCATTGCGAGCGAAGCCATAGTTAACAGATAGTATAAATTAAAATTGCTTGAATTACTTTTTGTAAGATCAGCAATCTGCCAGTGAAAGTTTCGTGAAAATCGGTCTAACCGTTTTGGGGATAGCACTGCAGACGAAGTTTTGGTAAACAACTAGTCTAAATTAGAGTAGCCTAAGTAACCCTCTGTAATTTTAGCTGCATCCCAGTGAAATTCCTGTTAAAATCGGTCCTGCCGTTTCGGAGATTACCCGGAAATTGCATTTTTGTTATCAGAAGCGTGTATACTTTCATACCCAATCAGTAAAAAATTTGATATTCTATACTGACACTTCATTTTTATTATATGTATAGAAGATATGAACGGATTAATAGAATAGAAAAGAGTATGTAATTTAGTAACACTTTCGTAATGTGAAACTCGACTGTTGTGAGATATCAAATAATAAAGTTAAATAAAAAAAAACGATTTACAGAAAAAAGTTGCACTAATTATAGACGAAGTGCAAACAGGTTGTGGAGCAAGCGGAAAGATGTGGTGTCACGAACATTTCGACCTGCCGTCACCTGCCGATATCGTCACCTTTAGCAAGAAAATGTTGACTGGCGGATTTTATTTTAACTCTGATTTCAAGTAAGTTCACAGGAAACTATTTGCGTAGAATACTTAGAATGCTCAGGAATTTACCTACTTATAGTATCTCCGGTCATTAATTTATTCTTGCGTTTCCTTTAATATTATTTTTTACATTATTCAGCAAATCTAATGCATCGTATTTTATGGTTCTAAAGTTCCATTCAAGCAGTAGTTAGTGTCTTTCTGCATACTTCAAGAATACCTAGGGCAATGTTCCTAGAATACTGCTTTATTATTAAGGTCTACTGGTATTTGTAATTGTCAGATATTAATGATTTAAGTAAATCAGTGTAATGTGTAGCAGTCCATGATAATACGTTTTTCTTTTGAAAAACTGGTTTCTTATCGTATTGTGAAAATAATTTACTCGACCCTCTTTTGTTAATTATGAAATTTAATTAAGGAAGATCTGAATAAATAACGTAATGACAACTTTAATTAATTATAATTTATTTCAATAGTTGTAGTAACTTATATAGTGGATTTCATGACATTATTTTCAATAAATGAAGATATAAGATATCGGACAAAGCCAATATCTAGTTTGATATGTATTCATTTATGCTCACCGGTGTTTTTTTTTATTTAAAGTTATTACTTTATTAATACAATATATCTCAACATGGCAATCGACACCAACTATTATTGTCAAAATGTTTAATAATCCATTTTGCAGTCAATAAATATATGAGATGATTTATATCTTTTACAATACGCCATACACATTTTTCTCAAATCTGTGGCCGTACAGTTAAACGATTTAAACCTATAACGAACAATATCTACTGACATTGTGTATCAATCCCAAGAGTGAATTGATCAACAAAGTAGGTACCAAAACACAGATAAGATATGGAATAAAAATAACTTTTTCGATTTCTATATATAAAGTGTATTGGGAAATGATAAGAAAAACATGCGAAGGAAGTCAACGATAATGGCCTAGTTTTTATTATAAAATAATACTTGATAGATATTATGAACGCTCACTTCAAAAGTTGGTTACATAAAATTATATAATTGTTTTCATATTAGATTAAATTGTATAGAGTTTTGGGCATAGTTATAGGAAACGACGTTATAAGGTCGGGACGGACAAAATGCCAGAGGCACTGTAGCTCGTACTCGAGAGGGTATTATAGGTGGGCCGTGAAAAACAAAACTCTACACTAAAAAGAGCCTCATTCGTTGAATTTGTCACTAGTCTCCAATGGTATATTTACGCAACTGGCTTATATATTGTGAATGAATGGGTCTTATATTAATTTAAAGAGTTTACATTTGAAGCAATGATTGCTTAGTTAATAGCGTGTTGAACACCGCGACGACGGACGTGACGTAGGTTCGAATCTTTACAACTGAGTCCGTCCGTGAAGGAACAGCATCGTCATGAAATCTTAGCATGGTGGTAGGGTTTTCTCTACGTCCAGCTGGCTAACTACCACTTTTAAGTTGAAAATCTGTTGCCAAGCACCTGTTGGTGTGTTCCGGCAGCTGCATTTGAGAGCCAGTTCCCCTTAGGTTTGGCGTGTTTATCATCTTCTACGTCGTCATTTAACATTTGATAAGATTGTGGTAAAACGCTAAAACCTATACCGTGTTATTACAAAAAAGTTAAATACGTATTGAATCTTGGCTTTAAAAAGGTCTCGTATTAAACGCATCGCGGTCGCTGAGTGTCCGCCATCTTGCTCTTTTGTCTCGCTTTGGTTACTTTAGGTTAGACTTGCCGGAGGGGACGTCGGGGTGGCTGAGGCGGAAGAGGAGTAAACCTCGATAAAAAAATCATTGGCGGGCTGACGGCGAAGGGGTTTACCTCTCTTCTGCCGGCCCAACCCAGGGGGGAAGGGGCGGGTGCCCTGACTTCTCATTACACGGGTTTGGCGGGCTGGGAGGCAGTCTCGCAACCAGACTGCCTCAGCTGGGTGCGGCGTGGGGAACGCCTGCCGCCGGGGGTGTCGCGGAGCTTGCCTGTATGCTCCCCCGCGGCACCCCCATAGTGCGGCGTAGGTTGTCGTGGAGTTTTTAGCCGGTTAAAGTCGCCGAAAGGCATCACCCCTGCGTGATTAGCACATAGGTGGTGGTCGGCTCAGTCCAGGGTTTCCCCTGAGAGCCTGGCAGTCCATGAGGATTTTTCCTCCACGTTAAAAAAAAAACAACGGTTACACTTGCAAAAAAGGATAAGGCGAACTTGCCTCGGGCGAGCGCGGTGCATTTATTACGAAACCTTTTTAAACCAAGTATTTAATACGCATTTAACTTTTTTGTAATAACACTGGTTAAGTTAAAAAAAAAGAATTGTAATGCATAATAAAAACTGATTAATTGTTTTATATTTTGACAGAGCTCCTCATCCGTACAGAATCTTCAACACGTGGATGGGTGACCCGGGAAAACTAATACTTTTAGAGCGCGCGTTGAAGGTTATAAAGGAACAAAATCTAATTGCTTTAGTGAATGAAACGGGAAAGGTTCTCAAAGACGGCCTTCATAAGCTTGAAAAAGAGTACCCCGGACTTATTCATAGCGTACGTGGACGTGGAACTTTCTTGGCGTATAATGCGCCCAATACCGAAACACGAGATAAAATTAACAACAAAATGAAACAAAACGGTAATTTTTTTTAATCTAATGGATAATTAGTTATCTTTCTGACCTTAAACCTTGACCCTTGTATTTTTTATCTCGTTACATATGTGTAAGAAGGCGTAGGTATGTTTTAATATTTTAAAACACTTTGTTTTATCTTGCGATACAATTCGAACATTAAGATTTAATACAAAATAATTAAAATAGATATATGGTATATTTCTGAATCAACAATCGCGTTCCAGTTGAATTATACCTATATTTATCACATAGTTTGGTCAAAGATGTGACATGTTCTAATGCTACTCCCATATATGTATGAAAAGACTTCATCTATCTACTACCAAATTAATGTTAAAAGTTATTCTCGTGAAGGCGCAGATTAAACGTTTCCGCACCTACCTCTTTCCAATAAGTCGAAGTTAGGCATTACAAGTCTTTTTGGTTTGTGTAAAAACCGACGTTTCAGTTTTCTTGTTGCGTCTATATAGCCTGGTAGTTCATTACGCATGACGATAAGGTGTACCCACATCTGCTTTTATTTTGACCATAGACAAAATATTGTAGCGATACACACAAGTACCTATGGGAATAGCATAAGCTGAACAGACATATAGAGTACTAATTGGATATCTCAGACTACTAAGTGGATACTATGTAGTAAGTACGATACGTGGTATATATCTAGTGAAATGCTTTTATTTTGTAATTTTTTAACAGAGTTACTTAAGTATATATATGTACTTACGAAAAGAGTAGTATTTGTTTGACCAAAAAAAAAGTAAAAAAAGAAACATTTATACTTTATTCAACATTGTTACAAAATATCTGTCACACGGCGTGCATTTTGCACCTCTTTTGTGGTACCATGTTTTATTTACCTGTTTCGTTTCTGAGCTAGTATATTCTTGAAATTATGACACTTACGTGCGTCGGCTTCATTTCATAAGGTTATGAATATATTTTGTAATCGTAGCACTGGGGATAATTAACTTGCAATAAGAGACAATATTATTATAGCAACAACATTGAGCAATAAATTTAAAAAAAGTAGAGGCAGTCATAAGGACTCCCGACAAAAGTGAAAACTCAAAGCAATTGAATTTAAACTGTGCTATCATTTGATTTTTTTAATTAATTATAGTGGGAATTATTGAAATTTATTTTTATATTTATTTTATTGAATATTATTATTAGTCTTTCTTTCACATCTATTGGCACTCCGAATAATAATTATATACTTTTTTATACAGTTTATTAATTCATCAAACATAGGGTGCACGATCTTAATACAAAATATCAATATTATATGTACACAGGTTCTTATATTACGCGTCGCTAGCCTCGCGCAAGCCGTGCAAGCGCAATGCAGTCGGTCATGCTTACTAGCATGTCATGACTCGAAATTATAAATTTATTCCCTGCTACAAAAATACCGCTCAACGCGCCGAAAGAAGTTTTCATTTTATAAATGATTCTTTAATGTACGGTAAAAAAACATAATTTATGATGCAGATATTGGATGCAAATAATCGATACTGTTCTACAGATGATAAATCACTACATATTACAAAACAAAGTCCTCTGCCACGTCTGTCTGTCTGTCTGTTCGTGATAAGCTCAAAAACTACTGAACGGAATTTCATACGGTTTTCACTAATATATAAAGTTATTCACGAAGAAGGCATATAATTTATTAATGGTTTTTTTTTTATATTATCAGGGCAACGTCCGCCGGGCTTGCTAGTTAAATATAATACATAAGATGTTCGAATAGTATCAAAATATAAGAATTTTAACGGGGAACGAAAGAGAGGTAATACAACACAAAGTTATAAAGAAATGGTCTAAAAAACACTTTATCGTTTATTTCTAGGTATACTCGGTGGAACTTGTGGTGAACTCGCAATCCGTCTCCGGCCGGCCCTTATATTTCAACCTAAACACGCCGAGATTTATTTGGACGCGTTAAGGAAAACTTTAAAAGAATTTTAAATTATCATATGGTACCCTGACATTACGTATATGTAATTCGCCATTTTTATTTAACGTTCAAATTTAAAAAGTGCGAATTCTTTAAGTATATTTATTATTGGATAATTATATAACTGTAACTATTATCGTAGTGTATTTGTATCATCTTTACTTATGAAACTGCTGATTTTTACGTAAAATTGAAATAGATTATTACATAAATGTAATTTCACAATTAGGTATTTGAAATAATAAATTTAATATCACTTACTGATGGAAGTTCACAAATGCTTTGTCATATGAATTTGATGCATGTTCATATTTATACAGTTCTTAAACTATCAACTTTCATGTCTTTATTTTCTAGTTATACGTAACGATGTCATTTTAACCTTAACTGAACTTTGATGTGAATAGATTAAAACGGATTCTACTATTATTTTCGATTTGTCCCAGGTCGATCTTCGCGTTCCTTTTGAGATCGACATTTTAAGAAATTAAGCGTATAACATGAAAAATACCTGTACTATTGTTTGAGAAGATCGATTCTCATTACAATAATCAATATTGGTGTTTTAAGAGACACTTTGATGCCACGGCGGAATTACATTTGCATATGACTAATTACGCAAACATGTGGTTAACATGACACACAAAGGAAAAGAATTAACGAATAAAAATATAGTATATACCTAAGTTAAACGCGAGATATCTAATGTCATGTAAACTGCAGTTTCATATGTGAGGATTTAATTTAACTTATTTATATAAAAGGGTTTAAAACCCAGTAACCTATGTACGCCTCAAACATGTCTTCCAAATATATTGTTAATTTTATTCATATGTGATTTTTTTACACCTTTCGAACTTCTTTATTATTTAAGTGAAGTTAAATACATTGAACAGTTTTCTTTCGTTATATATATATATAAATACAATTCCTTTGAGATTCAATAACGTTAAAATTACTAGACGTACCTATCGGCATAAGATGCAGAATGTTTTGTAGATGATTATAGGCTACTTATTTTTTGGATTGACCTTTTGCCATTTATTTCAAATTAAAATTATTTAATACACAGTGAAGTGGACGGGATTCTATTTAGAGCTAGTTTTTGTATAAATGGGGTGAAGAGGAATTCAGTTATCATGTTATTTACTGGTTGCTATAGCCTATGAATGTTTATAACTAACCTTAAAAGATACAGTCGTGACAGAGTTAGTTACTGAATTATAATAATAATATAATAAATAAAGTTATAATGG
Organism: Antheraea pernyi; assembly: GCA_015888305.1. Taxonomy (NCBI): domain Eukaryota; kingdom Metazoa; phylum Arthropoda; class Insecta; order Lepidoptera; family Saturniidae; genus Antheraea; species Antheraea pernyi. The sequence continues at coordinate 450,032 of MU158854.1, forward strand.
GTTGCAACTCCTGCAGAGTTAGTATTAACTCGTCGTGTTCTAGTCACAACCTGAGGAGCGAAACAGAACGAGCATTTCTGCATAGAAGTGGGAATGATTGTATTTAAACATTCAAAACAAACTGACAGGAATATAAAATTATTAATAGTAGATTTTACTCGATAATTGAATTAAACTGAATTTAATTTGATCACGATCTTACTGTCCAAAGGCAACGATTTTTATTTTAGAAAATCTCCCGTTATCACATTTAATTTAAATATTAAATATATCTGTTCCATTTTATAAGGCAAAGGACATATATTAAAAAAAATGTACTTATTTGGACATAAGTAACGCAAAGATAAATTATACTGAATTCGCCTATATTACCAACGTTAATTATATATAAACTTTTATATGGAAAGAAATATATTCAGATAATAGAGGAAGTGAAGAATATACAATACTAGCTGACCCGCGTTACTTCGTCTGCGCCAAATCGGTTATTACCGGTTCTAATTTTATTTCCAGATGCGAAAAATCTTAAACAATCTAGAACCCAATTATAGCTACACCTACCGGGTACAATTGTGAATCCAAACTATCTTATATGTATTGGTAAGAAATATCTTCCCGGTATCCCTGGAGTTGCTCCTCTGGTCCTCACCTCCGCACCCCATTTACTATCCTCGCAACAATGCAATAATTTTACCGGCTTATAGTTTTTATTTCCACATTATTTTCTAACCAACTCCATCAATTAACATGCTGTAAAAAGAAAACTTTATCTACATGAAATTTTTATTTCGAACTGCCTACGTTATTGGCCTAGCAAGACCTTAACAGCTTCACCGGACTACAAATTTTGATTTAGCTATTTGTTTTGATAAGAATTTGTAAAGTAGGTATACATGGAACCTGCATTTAATAACTTTAGTAATTGTAATTTTGATTTTCTTTTTCACATAGAAACAATTTTTTTTGACTGAGTTATTAAGCTCAGATATATGAGGTCTCATATTTTTTGAAAGGTAATAGTAATTTATTTTACTATGGATTATATTCCTTTATTTCAAATAATTCCAGCAACGCACGCCATATTATAGAATTTTGATAATTTTAATTACATTTATTGTGATCAATTATATTGAAAAAATATATTTACCAAAGTATAAAGTGGTCTAATATACTTTTCTAATAGAGAAAGAATTTCCAAAATCGGATTAGTAGTACCAGAAATTACCCCGAACATCCAAAATCACAATGTTTTTAAATATTGGAATTTCATAGATACAAATTCTACCAATATAAAGTCAATCATAGGAGAGTCACTTTATAGGCAGTATTAATTTTATTGTATAATTTAGTACTTCCAGATTAGGTTACTGAAATACACAAAGACAAACACAACACTTTCAGACATCATACCTTATATAAATATATATTTAGATAATAATTACTGTTAGTTATTGTGTTACGGTAAATTTTAATTTTGTTAAAACTTATAAAATTAGCCATAGTAATGACGAAAGGAGAAAATACGGTAGGTTGTGTGTTTGTTAAAATCAGAGGAAAGTAATATATTGTTAGGTAAATTATCATACAATACAACACTAAATAGGTGCAATTGAAAAAAATGTGTTCTAGAGTGCCTTCATTCAAACTCAAATATTGATTTTTTTTTCTCGAACTGACTACGCTATTGACCCGGCAGCGTCTTCACAGCTTCACCGGACTACTAAGGTTGGCGCTTAAGGCACACAACCGATTTGGGTTTTAGGTAACATACACAAGGGTGCACGCACACCTCGGCTTGGGCTGTTACCTGGAAACGTGCACATGGTGGGAGGGTTTTGTTTTTTTTTCCCCTCATCGAACTGAATCGAATAGTTTTAGTTCGTTTCAATCCGATATACACGTATTCATTTGTGAATCATGCAATTTCGATTGTATGGTTCACAAATGTATATATGTATGAATAGCTTAGAATAATTAGCTAGG
>MU158854.1:452507-524463 GCA_015888305.1 Antheraea pernyi
GGGGGGGCGCGCTAGTCGCGGGTACGGACGCTGCCGGTGCACGAGATGTGCTTGGCAGGCTCGGGAAGGTCTCTCGAGACATGAGAGGTGAAGGTCGGGGGCGGGGGCCGTCTTAGACGGCGACGCCTGCCTGGGGTAGCGAGAGCGCTTTGTGCGCGGGGTGCGGGGACATCCGCGATAATTCGCGGTATGACCCACGCCGCGGCACAGAACACAGCTCGGGGGATCGGGGGAGTCTTTAGTGCGAGAACACTCCTTGGTGGAGTGGTTGCCGAGGCACTTAACGCACCTGGGTTTCAGGAGACAGTTTCGTGCGGAGTGTCCGTACACCTGACAGTTGTGACACTGCGAGGGCACAGACGTTTTGCGCGGCGGCTCGACGATAACGCCGGAGAGGCCGCAGAGGGATGTGAGATTGAAGATCGCTTTCCCTTGAGGGGTGCGATCGAGGACAACGAGAACCATATCATATGGAGCCCTGGTGCGCGGAGAGCGCATACGATGAACCTCGCGAACAGGAATCTTCTGTTCTTTGAGGTCGTCGGAAATGTCGTAAGTCGGGAGTTCTGAAGGAACCCTACGGATCACAACCCGTAGTTTACGCTCCTCTTCGAGAGAGTGCGTGAAATAACCCCACTGGTTGTCCCGAAGGAAACGAGTGAGGTCACGATGGGCGGTGGACGTGGCTACCTTCACCTGAATACCTGCAGCGGTATTCACAGCGGAGGTGTAAGGGATGCCTGCCGGTTCCAGCAGGCTAGAAATTTCAACCCAAGACGCTTTGTCTTGGATCATAACGGGGGGTGGCGGGCGGTGCTTTTTGCCCGAAACTGCGGAACCCGCAGTTTTAGGCGAAGCGGGTCTAGAGGGCGCTGGTGTCGTCTTTGGCACTTTCGCGCCATCGACATCGAGTTGGAGCGCTTCTTGCGCGGTTTGCGGTGCGTGACGGTGGTGAAGCCATCGTCCGCAGGAGGGGGAACTTGCTCAGCAGGAGGATCTTGCTGAGGCTCACATATTGAGTTTTCCCTGATACTGAGCTCTGCAAAATGGACTCGAGAGTACGCCTCTACAGATAGATCGTCAGTCTACAGATAGTAGACGTAGCAAACTTGCGGCAGTCAAGAAACTTATAAAGCCATGGCTTACCCGGAATGTTATCCTGAATATAACCGGAAGCATATGGTTTAATTTGGTTGGATACATTCCAGTTTAAGTTCCATGATGCAAACAAATCAGTCTTGTTTCGAGAGGATAAATCTTAATCATAGGTTTTATAGTGATCAAAATATCTAGTCTCGATAACTTCTTTAGCAAGAAGATCAACAGCTTCATTATCCTGGATCCCAATATGTCCTGGTATCCATGACAGAACTACATAAATTCCTAAATAATGATAATAATGATGACTGGGGAATTTAGAAAAAATCTGACTAAGCTGAATAGCTTATAAGCAACTTAGAGAGTCTGTCAATATGATAGTTAGATCTACTTTAAGTGATAGTACATATTTGATAGCTTATAATATAGCAAAAACTGTTATACTTGTGTAGGTGGAGGATAAAGAACCGTATACTTACCTACGCACTTTGTTTGAGTAAATACTTAGAAATTAATTAATATAAATGGTAAAATTTGTAATATCACGCATGTTGCTTAGACTCTTTTGATGTGTGTAGTTTTTATCTACACTAATATTATAAAGAGGTAATAGATGCGGTTCAATGACGTCGCTTCATAACGTAATGAATATCTAACAATTCAACTTTGTGGCTAACTTTATTTAAATGGTTGGTAAAATTATAAAATCAAGACTAAACGTAGCAATTAAAACGCACTTAAATTCAAACAAATTCGCAGTCATTTGAATTTTATGAAAAAAACAAAACATAATCAATTTTTTTTTATAGAAGAAATATATATTTCTTACCCATTCCGACGTGTTTCTATCTGCGGTGGGAAACAGCCCTCATTGACGGGGCCCATGTAAGCATCAAAGTCCAAGTCTTCGATGAACCCCGGACCTGGAACACGATCGTAATAATATAAATTAGTTTCACCAAGCAAATAATAGCTATGCTCCAGTAGCTGCGTTAGTGGTTGTCTTCTAATCAGAAACAATATATATATATATATACACATCAAAAAAGTCTAAGCAACATGCCCTCGTCGATATGAATACACCATTCATATCGACAACGCATAACATGGACCGAGGAACAATGGGATAAAATTATGTTTTCCGATGAGTCGTGATTCGGGTTTAAGCCTGATACAAGAAGGGTGCGAGTGTATCGTCGGCCCGGAAATACTGAAAGGCTCAGGTGCGTTCAGGAAGTTCATCCATACAGCGGCGCAACAGTTATGTTATGGGCGGGCATTATGAAGAACAGGCGAACTGAGCTCGTTTTTGTAAATGGAAACATGAATGCTGAAAATTCCATTGAGGATATTCCCAGACCTTATGTCTACTCATTTGCACAAACCTTTGGCTCCGATTTTAGGTTAATGCATGACAATGCGCGTTCACATACAGCTCGGCGAACCAGTGAATACTTTGCAATGGAGAACATCCGGGTATTGCCCTGGCCTGCACAATCGCTAGATCTCAACCCCATCGAGCACGCACGGGACATGCTCCAGAGACGTGTTTTGAAGGACTTGGACGGAGCGACAACAACCCAACAGCTGAAGGATTTGCTACAATTCCATTGGGAGCGAATACCGCAAGATGACATAAACAGTCTCATTAATTCACTGAATAATCGTTGCCGACAAGTTCTGAATAGCAGAGGAGACCATACTTTGTATTGAATTGGTCCATGCTTTCACAATAAATACATTTTATTTAGAAACTTCATTTTGTAAGAAGTTTAGTTTCTTATGTATCTTAGTTTCTACAGTATATTCTAATATTGTTCATTTCTGTTATTAAAAGAACTTATAAAGACAACAGCTGTTATTTTTACATCATAGAACCCTAAAGATATTATTTAAAAAATAAAATACAACGTTATAATGTGAAGAACCATCCTAAAATTTAAAGTACATGTTGCTTAGACTTATCACCATTGATATTGAGAATACGCCATCTTACTCTCACATTTTGTCTAAGAGAGCGTGCAGCGTTACAATATTACTTTACATAAATCTAAGCAACATATAACTATTAGATGAATGTTGTGAAATTAAAAAAAACTTAAAAACAGCGTAAGGCATTTTAACCTAATGTGGCCAATTAGAAAGCCAAGGGGAAAAACAGCTAATTGTATTTGATTGAAATATGTCCAATAATACTGAAATGTAGTATCAAAAGTTCCAATAAGAAGAAAAAGTCCTTTCTTTATTGAAGGCAAATGATTTCATTAATATATTTAAAAAAAAACATTTATATATATATAGATTTTTGGGCCAGGAAACATCTCTGGCGTCCACAGAACACGCTCCTAAATTATTATCACAATCTGATCAGTAGTTTCGGCATGCATAGAGGACAATCATACAAACATTGATTTTTATATATAGAAAGAAGACGTAGGGAAATGGCCTTTAAGTTTAGACACTTAGCTAAAGCTAGAACTTTGTACACGTTTTCTATGCTGTAATTATCTTCGACTGTGTAATTTAATATATTAGTATCTATATTTTATGGTTCTTATCAATAAGAAAATTTTTACCAGGCCGGCATTAACCAGTCTCAGTTAGCAGAATTATCTGGTTAATGCTGTATTTAGTACTTGATGTTGACTTATTATACTTTTATTTATGTATGATGTTGTTATATGTATGTATTGTATAAATGTAGTATATCGGTGTAGATATTTTATTTATATATTGTTATATTAAATAGGTTAAACATAATTTTATAAAAACTTCTCCTTTTAAACCTACCAACATTTATTTCTGCATCACCTAATGGTTGACTGGTAGAGAATGCCTTCGGCATTAAGTCCGCCATTGCGTATTTAAGGCATAATGTATAAATAAATAAAATTAAGTTTAATAAGCTATCAAACTTAGGACAACATGGAGATAATAAATAGATGCTTCGTTTCCTTCGATCAGTTATTGTTGATCGAAGTTCTTTTCACTGATCTTAATTTTTAAAAATATTCACACGGTCTTTCATTTCCTTTTTCACCGTCTTAGGCACTGAATTTTTTAAAATCCTTCCTTAGTTATTACCTGCTGATCATATAGAACTACAAGGAAGTAATGTAAAACAAGCGAAATATATTTTAAGAAGGTATTTCATAAAGAACTACCTCCAAAAACTTAAATAAATATATATATATATATCTTGTCGGCGCGGCGCTTTGACGAAAATACCTCGCCTCGATTAAACCGCGGTAGCGGTTTCCCGATGAGAGTCCTACTATGTAAATATATGTTATTTTTCTTTTGTCATAAAAAAAGGTGGTTAATATACAGTTTAAAAGAACCCGCATTCAAATTCTCACGGCCCTAGCTCCAGTTGTTTGGAATGCGTTGATATATCAGTCAGTCAGTTATTATTTTATATATAGGTATATATAGTATATTATAGTGAATGTTACATTAAATTACATTTAAAGGCCATAAAGTATTACACAATAATCAGTTTAAGCGACATATTTAACTGCAGATATAATTTCTTCTTACTTACCGTTCTAATAGTTTCAACGAAATAAACCGGATTTAATCTATTATTTAGACCTTCATTATTATTACTGTTTATGGATGTTTTGATTTAAACGGTTTTATAAAGTCAACAACCTTATCTGCATAAATTTCTTTTAATAGTATTTTATTTTTATGTTGATCTTGACAAACCCCTTTAATTGCCAACAATTACATTTAAATGACATGGTTTCTACGCGGAATATAATTAAAACGGTATGAGTAAAATTTTAAGTAACTGTAAATATCATTTTATAAACAGTTCCGTGATAATGTGACACAAAGCTGAGTGCGGTGATTCATCTGCGACGTCAAGCATTACGGAAATAATATAATATAATTCAATATAAATGAATTTATACATGAAGTTAAAGAATTAAGAATGTTATACTCTTATTTATTATCAAACCAAACGATAATACTCAAAAGGGGGCCATTTGACAATAATTGTTAACTCACATCTATTTGTACGTAATATGAAAGTTGTTTTTTTTGTCGAACTGACTACGCTATTGACCCAGCAAGGTCTTAACAGCTTCACCGGACTACTAAGGCGAGCGCTTAAGGCACTCAGCCGATTTTATTTTGACAACTAGCTCAAGGATGCGCGGCACACCTCGGCTATGGCTGTTGCCTGATACATGCAATTCGTGACCTATCTTTTTTTTTTTTTTTTATCGTGGGGAAATCCCTTATGGATACACCACCCTCTATTTCGTATCGGATAATTTTCTAAACTATTTCAGTATCGTTGCTTTAATTTAGCTACTTTAGTATACTAACCCATAGTACCTTTACCAAAGGGTAGGTGTATTATTTATGCTTCCCTATTCTACTAGTAGTTTCATAATTAATCTCTCTATCGGCTTTAGACACAATAGGTAGGCTATTTGTCGCTTTTTCTACTATACCATTCACAATGGTAGAATATTTCGAAACAATAACCGATAGCGAGTTGGGAATAAAGGTAAATCACACAGGTATTTGAACAAATGAAGCCGGTATTTCCCGGTAATTGTAGCCGTCACCGGGACAAATGCGCTGTCCAACGTGTGCCAGATAGTCACTCTAACTGCCGCCATTAGCTACGCTGATAATCTTAAATAACTGGAGAGAAACTCAATTATTAACATACAAATGATTCTTATTTTTATATAAACTAACTTTTTGGTAACTTATATTTAAAACAATAAGTTATGAAAGTATACAAAAATTTGCAATATACAACTATTTCACACTGTCATGTTACAACTTCTAAAAGGCCAATCGTAGGAGTTGATTTCTGAAAATCCATTACGCTCTTTAAAAATAAATATTATGGGAAATAAGTAAAATGAATACTAGATATTTTCTTAAAGATGCTTTTAAACAAAAACGATAATTGTGACTACAGTCCTCGTCAATCTTTTAGGCCGCTCCGAATATAACCGTAAGTTCGGGCTTGCGCAAAATATAGTCAAGAGTTTAAAACATAGTTAGCCGTAGGCAAACCTCACCTCCCCCACTCCATCCCCATCCCCACTCCTTCCACCTCCTCCCTTCCCCCAAACACAGGCTGGCAAATCACTTGCGACTCCCCTGGTATTGTTAGTGTCTATGTCGGAATTTAAAATTGGCAGTTATTTATCCTAAGTTTGTCTCGATGTTATAAACATAATATAATACGTATTTATACCTAAACTAGCTTCTGCCCGCGTCTTCGTCCGCGTGGAATAGTTACTCAAGAGCAAAAAACACCCCAATTTTGAAACATTCTTCATTGGTGCTCCGCGCCTATTTGTCTTAGCGTGATGATATCTAGTCTATAACCATCCTCGATGAATGAGCTATATAACATTGAAAGAATTTTTCAAATCGGACCAGTAGTTCCTGAGATTACCCCGGTCATAATTGGAGCCCCTACCGTATTCGAGCATATAACGGCCGCCATACCCGATACATCCCCGGCCCAGTTGTGTCTAGGTGGGACGAAATATGGCTCAGTGACCAATACGACCTGTATGGACCACTCGGCCATGGTCTGGATCAGGAGGTCCTGAGCCACGGCCGAGTGGTTTATATTCACTTGTAGAAACTTTTGGGTCATATTGATCACTGAGTTTCCATCTCCGCAACATCCTCTGACCTCTCGGAGGTACCGGGCACAGCCTCAGCTGTCGCGTCTTTGGGCGGTTGTGATTTCTTCACAGCGGTGCCTTTTTTCTTTGTCGAGGGAGCGCATGACTTGCTCCCTAGACGATGGTTAGCTGGCCGCTTCGCGTCCGCGCACACGGAACAATGTGGTGTAGCTGAGCAGGTAGCGGCTTTATGCCCAGCCTGGCCACATCTAAAGCACTGGTCGCTACGGTCTTCAGTAGCAGTGCAACGCTGTTTGATGTGGCCCGTCTGCAAGCAGCGGAAACATCTCGTAATTCTGGGTTGCAGCAACTTCACCTGCACTGCAACCCAGCCAATGAGGAGCCTACCCTCTTGGGCCAGCTTCTTGGCTGCTCCTACAGGGCAGCGAACGAACGCTGTCCCAACACCATATGGAGAGCGACGAATTTCGCCGACTCTCACGTGGGATATAGCGCAGGCGCCTTTTGCTGCTACCGCGTCCGCAATCTCTTCCTTTGTGGCAGAGTCATCCAGACCCACTATACGAAGGTCTGCGCTCTTCGTGGGCCTAGATACCTCTACCAAATTCTCACCAATGTGCTCGACAAAAATTGACCGCAACTTTTCGGCGAGCCGGTCAGCCTTGTCGCCGCTGGTCGTTCCGGGTACCTCGAGCTTCCGCGCCCCAGTGGCCGTCTCCTTAAATTTGAGATATGGTATGTCCAGGCTTGCCATATCTAGTTTATTTTTGGCCACAGAGGCCACTTTCTTATAGTCCACCCCTGCCTTCTCAGCGTCCGGTCGAAGAGTCAGCACGACAGCTGACGAACGAGGGACGGTTAATTTTGCTGGGGTGATTTTGGGTGGCGAGGATTTATTCTGGGCTAAGCGCTTCTTAGCCCCCTTCTTCACCACCGTACTCCAAGTCTCTTTAGCTGCAGCGGGTGCAGACGGCGCAGGAGGAGGAGGAACAGCTGGTAGTGGTTCGATCGCTCCTGCTGTACTCGATGGTGTCTTCTTCTTCTTTTTCTTGCTTGCCGGCTGCACTACCTTTGAAACTGTGGCAGTCGGCACAAAGTCTTCATCCACTGCTACTGCCGATACAGTTGCCTCTTGAGCGGCTCTGCGATCAGCAGCGAGCGAGGGACGCATACGTTCTTCGGGAAGGAGCCTGGTCGCAATTCCCTCAAAACGAGCGTTCACCATCTTCATGATTTGAAGGGTTTGTGTTCGAAACATCTCTTGGAACATCTCGCCCATATCCGAGAGTGTTTCGCCACGGCCCACTTCTTGTCGCTGCTTTGGTTTTTCCCTAGCCGTTCTCTTAGGAGTTGGCTCTTCTCCGGTTACCTCTATGACTGGTCTCTCTTGTTCTTGGGGACGGAGCGCCTCGATGTTTGCTCTCATCTCCGTCAGGTCCTTTCGGAGATCGGCTATCTCTTTCTCTTGTCGAGCCAGGTCCGCCTTCATACGGGCGTTTTCCGCTTCCAGTCGGGCGGTTTCCTCTGAGGTAGTCCGATGCCGGTACTCTTGCATCACCTCCTGAAGGGAATCCAGAGCATCATAGAGAGCTCTCTGGAAGGTGCCCTTCAGGCGACTAGATCGTTTGGCGACACATTCGATCATCTCTATGTCGAGCACGGCCCTCTCATGTAGACCAAGGTTCTCTCCCTCGGTAGACCTTTTCAATTTTAGAGCTTCTCGCTTGTCCTTGGCCTTGACACGCATCACCTTCATGTCCTTTTCGGCTGCGAGATAGAGCTCTTCTTTTTCGAGGCGAAGATAACTCTCTTTGGCGTCTGCCAGACCTACGTATTCTCCTGTGGTCGGAGGGCGGCCTCTCTTGGGAGTCGCCTTCGCCTTCTTCTCCGTATTGCCGGCCTCTCCGCTGGAACCTGAGTCTGAGGATTTACGAGTCGTGAGCCGGTCTGTTTTCCGTTTCCGGAAGAACTTGGTGAGTTTCGGCCGTTCACCATCCTCCTTTGACGAGACGGTCTCCAAACTCATCGCACTATGTGCACTACTGTCAGATAGACACTCGAGAGACATTCTCTCCAGAACTACTACGGGAGAAGTCTTTCGAGTGGCATCGGAAGTCCTTGAGCAAGCCAAAGTCGTCGGGGTAATCGTATCGCACAATATATTGCCCCCCCCAGAAGACGTGGGGCAGCCCGAGCCCGAGGGCTCGGAGAGGGATTCTCCGGCGCCGGAGGCACCGGTACCCTCCTGGGGTAGTATCTGATTGTATATTGTACTTTCCATAATTATAACGGGATCATTTGTCCATGTTCCTGCCTGGGTCATCGTTAGAGCGTGATTCGGAATCCATTTTCGTGCCAAAGTCTTTGTTTCAATATTCAGTTCGTGTACAAATTTGCCCCCCCGAGAAAACGTGGGGCAGCCTGGGCCCGAGGGCCCAGGGAGGGATTCTCCGGCGGAGCCGGTACCCTCCTCGGGTAATATATCTTTATTTGTACCTTCCATAATTTCGTCTGATCGGTGTCCAGTAAATATGCCAAGGTCATCAAAAGAGGAAGGATCGGAGTCCGTGAAACAAGCCAAGTCATTATCGGTGTCCAGTAAGCAAGCCAGGGTCATCAGGTTTAGAATGAGCAGAGTCCATGAGCAAGCCAGGTCATCGTGTTTGGAGTCAGAATCGGAATCCGTATAACAAGCCAAGGGTCAACAATAGAGGAGGAGTCAGAGTCCAGAAAACATGCCAGGTCATCGTGTAAGGAAGGATCGGAGTCCGTGTAACAAGCCAAGTCGTGTCAGAGATCAGCCGCCGGCCAATGGGGGCCGTCGTTGCCCAGGGTGCGCCAACGTGGAGGCTCTCTGACGTGCACCCCAATTCGTGACCTATCTGAGCTAACCTAAGCTAAGCTAACTATTCATACATATATGAGTTGTTGAAACATATATGTCTACCAAGCATACATACCTCAACAACCCTTATATATATTTCGTATCGGATAATATTCTAAACTATTTCAGTTTGGTAAGGGAAAAAAACAAAACCCTTCCACTTGCATGTGTAAGCGTGTATGCGTGTACGTGTGTGGAGGTGATATGTGTAATGTTGTCGCAGTGATGTAAGATTTTGTGTCACTGTATCGCGCGAGCAGCGTACTCAAGGGCTCCACGCCGAGGGAACGGACCTATGAAAGTTATGTCTCTTCTCCTACTTTCATATTTAGTAAAGTTTTCCGAGCGACGGTATATAATATTTTCTAAAAGACGTTACGAGAGATAGATTAATACTGTTATGTTCTTTATTTATTTAATGACTCATGATTTCATATGAGTATGCGTGTATACTAGACAAACATATAACGTGAATCGCTAGTACTGCTTGTTTATGTAATATGAATATTGTATGCACTTAAGCAAGCAATTTTTTGCTTGAAACGGTAATTTTTGTGTGCAGGAATATGTAACTAATTATGTACCATTAGAGTCTATATATTTCAAAATAGAATCTGATGCTTTAGAACAGCACAGTAGGTACGTAGTACTAACGGTGTTATACAATATCTTCTTCATTTTCATAATTGATACATATTTCACACGCTCATGTATATAACGTAATACGATACATACTGTATAATACATATCAGTTCAAACGATATTCAATAATGATTGTAGGACCGTTGGGACGTTGGAGTACTTATGCGAAATAATACGTCACGTACGCTATATTTAAGAATTTACGTATTTATATTTGTCTACTTCTATAATTAAAACGTTTCATTTCATACGACTAGCAAAAATAGAACTCGTATCTCTACCATCTGTATTGAAATGGTTGGATTATGTGTTTCAAGATTCCTTATTTTCATATTAAATTTACATAAACGTAGGCGATCGTCTATTATCTATTTATAAACTCTTGACTTTCTTATATCATCGCATCTATGTCGTCACTAATTAGTAATGTGTCATACACACGGTCGAAGTTGTTGTTCATTTTTTATCTGTTTTACTGAGTGATTATAATGGTTTCTACCGTTTTGAATGGTTGACAGGCAAACTTAGGTATTACAAACGTTAGTAACTGACAAGTTGCAAATTAAAAAATATCATACTCTTATCAAAGTGTAACAAAACACGAGTAACAGAGGTAATTGATACGTTATACTTATAAAGTAACTAATGTACTTATTACCTAATTGTGATAAACTGATAACTTAATTTTTTTAAATTAGGGGCTGATACAATACCCAAGTAATACTTGTTATATACATTTTAATATGCAAATTGGGATTAAAACTATTATGAATATTATTTATGTTTATTTCTATTATACGTACAGTTTGTGATTATCATAATGCACTGTACACATTGCAAAAAAACCACTAAACGATATTTATTTACTTAGAAACGTTCATATTATGAGTAATTATAAAAACATTTTATAAATGTCCCATTTCTTAGTAAAAATCTATTTTCCTAAAAGAGAATACGCACGTGGTTCAGTTTAGCCTGAGTGACATTATCGGTCGGCGATTTCAGGTGCTGATGAATCCATAATTATACTTCTATTTCGCGAGAGGGCGTGATGATATATGAAAGCATTTTTCAAGAGTCACGGTTTCTTCACGTGTTTCATTCACCTCTATAAGTCAATTAAATGAGTAGATTCATAAAATAGTCTATATATGCTGACCAAGGAACACCGGATCGATATTATATTAGTTTAATGATTCGTCTAACATGACTTGAAATATATTTTGTCTATTATTATTTTGTTTCCGCGCGTTACGGGAGGTATCGCCCACCACGACCGAGTCGCTATTTGCGCACTCAATGATTTAAAATAGATACTCACTGAAATATTTTTATGCATAATTCTCGTTTATGTCGTGTAACCTACACAGCGTTGAAATCTTCTATAATATTCGATTCTCCACAGAACAAAAAAATAACTTTTCAGTACGAGGAAAGTAGTTAGAAACCTAATTTATTATTTCCTAATTCATTGTGCATACGTAAAATTGTTTTATTTTATTTCTTGTGGATATAATTTTTCTACGTATCTGATATTCCATATTTCTATAAAACGAGAAAATTTACGATACATACAGGAAAATATCTAGAGCATAACGTTCATATATTATGAATATAGTATAATAAAGTATTATAGATACATATAACATCTCTGTGATTCTATGAACGTCGTACAATTAAGTTCAGGTTTAAACACAATACGTACCTACTAACCTATTTGAGTTAGTGCTCGTTTGTCGACCTCAATGACCAACGACCTGTACGCTGAGCTCGGCTAGTGTACCGGCCAAGCTTCGAGCTAGCTACAAGTATCTTCTGACGCTTTACACAAATTTGAAGAAAATAGCATTAATTGCTGTATACCAGATTATAAATATTTACATCTTCATATCAAAGAACAAATACGCTGAAGTATACTTAAAATACTTCAATGATATTGCATACTATTATATTAGATACGAAATATAAATTGCGTAAAAATTTTAATTTAAATGCTTACATAACTTAAGAAAATTTCAACGATAAAAATTTATAACAAGAATAGTTAAAACAAGTTTAGTGTGTGATTATATTACATTTATGCTTGATTAGCAAACAAGGTATAAACATACCGATTCAAGGTTACATAACACCTTGGTAAATGTGCATAATTCTAATATAGTCAGCGCATTTCTAATAGAATTGCTTATCGAGTGGGATGGTGCCAATGTCTAACAGCAGGGATTGATGTGGAAGATATTCAAAACGGAATTTGGACAGATAATGAATACAAACCGAACAAAAACGTTCGCCCACTACCATGTGTATGATGATGACATCAGATTTACAGTTTAGGATAAAAAGTAAGCGGGTCTCCGATTCTAGTTTTAATTTTTCTTTGTACTCTTAGGGAGGAATTAAAGTCTTCATATTTTCCAGACTCTGGAACTTTTCGATCGTACTTGTTCCCCAATATAATTAGTACTTATTTTCTATAAAGCTTGAGGTAGTAATATCCATATAGTTACCGGACTCGGACTAGAGAGTATATAATTATATGATTTTTGTAAAATGCCAAAGTGGTCCTTGCTATAAATATATTAAACGGACAAATAGAGGTTGTGTTTTATGTTATGTAATCATGCAATTAGGTTGGGTTTCGTTTTCGTGTATATCAATTAGGTTTTTTTTTGTATAAAGTAATCCTCTTCAATGCGAAAATTCCTAAACTATGATACTTTGAGGAAAGTATTCTATATATTTCATTTAAGGCACCTATTTGTGAAATCCAAATCTTCAAGCAACATACCTTTAGAAGTTAGAAAGAAGGAAATACGTTTTAAAAACTGGTTGGCGGAAATGATTTATATTAAAGTGTTTAAAAATCAATATTTAATACTGAAATGAAGTTTGTATACATTCCCGGTACTTTGAAATAGAAATGGTATTTTTTTTAATTCACGGGGATATGTCGGCAAATCTCAGCATGACTAACGGTTAAGCGGACATTATTAGTTCTCATTACTGTTTTCACTTTTATTAGCTCAGTACATTGTTGTCACACTATTTCATACGTAATGAAGTCCGTTTTAAAGCATATGAGTGCCCTCGTGAATCCTGCCCTGATGAACTTAGATAAATGCTATTTAGAAACAAATACATTAAATTCATGCCTTCGAAATGGAGCTATTTTATGCTTATCACGGTACTTACTACCACTAAGACATTAATACATATGTTCTCGTTATATTTGGAGCCTTGAGTTCGAACGAAAAGAACGAAAAGAATATTAGTTCAAGTGAGAGAGGAGAATGGGTACACCCGAACGAAATATCTTATCTGCTCCAATTTTTAACACTATCTATTCGCGTCGGTCAGGGACGCGACGGCGACTAATCAGTTGGCGATTGACTTAGTACAAGTAGTCTCTGTTAGACAAACAACAGGATTTTGATGTCTGAAAAATGGAGGTATAAACTCGAGTTGACAATAGGCTTTTTTTTCGAACTGACTAAGCTATTGACCAAGCAAGGTCTTAACAGCTTCACCGGACTACTAAGGCGAGCGCTTAAGGCACTCAGCCGAATTTATTTTGACAACTAGCTCAAAGGTGCGCGGCACACCTCGGCTTTGGCTGTTGCCTGATAGATGTAATTCGCGACCTATCTGAGCTAACCTAAGCTAAACTAACTATTCATACATATATGAGTTGTTGAAACATATATGTGTACCAAGCATACATACCTCAACAACTCGTACATATATTTCGTATCGGATAATATTCTAAACTATTTCAGTTCGATAAGGGAATTTGACAATAGGCTTGAAGAGCTTAATAACAGTTTAGCATATGAAATATGATAAATATAAATACTCATAATATCTTTAAATTTGAAAAGCAATTGGCAATTGTTTTAGAACTTCATTACTTACTTGATTAGCCTTAACATACTGTGAGATGTGTAACGATATGTATGATAACTGCTATTCATTGTAGCATGCTATATATCATCACATCTCATAAATTGCTCAGAATAGGTAACAAAAAGAAATTATTTTTAACCATTTTAATTTGTAAAAACAAATGAGAAATGAGGCAGTTAATATTTCTAACCAATGGATGCTAGTTTCAGGTTCTAGATTTAGTGAAAAAATTACTAACGTTATAAAGTTGTCGCATGAGGGGTTTGGCTAAAACGCGTTGCGCGATGGTCCATTGCCGCTTGACAAATATATAGATGTATTCGTGATAAATATATAATTCGTCATATTTTTCATTTTGCACCTTTTAATTTTTCCCATTTTAGCTTAGCTGCAATCAGTCAGAAATCATAATCGCTTTTATAAATCTTTTGCTATGCCAAAAACCTTTGGCATGTGAACATATTTCAGAACTTTGCGACAACTCACTTTCATCCTCACTGTCCTCCCGTATGTTCGTATTCATGTTTACGAGTTTTCCCAAACGAAGTCGCAGACAAGCTGAAACGTGAGTAACTGAATACCGTAATTACTAGGTGGTGACTAAGTAGAATGGGAATGGTGAATATGTAGTCACCAAAAGTCGATCGTCGTCCGCCCACTCTTTCATTCAATCGCCAAATTTGAGTCTATTGAGACCACGCAAACCGTCAGAATCGTTTCAATATAATAAAGTTTGTGATTAAAAAAACAGCTTTTAAAAATGTAACAAAGGAAAATGAGCATTAATTGTTTATTCTACGAGTGAAGTTATTGTTACTATAAATATGGCTTCCTCATTATAGTTGTCGTCCTAATTTGGATCTGTAACAACAATATTTCTCTAAACACAATGAAAAGCCTAGAAATAGCTCAGTTGATTAGGCATACTACAAACATGTTATTTGTTTTTCTAAATTTATCTCTATTATATCACAACGTCCAGAAGTTAAAATTTAATTATACTTACCAACTCGTTTCCTTAATCTTTTTCAAACTTTAATTAGGTCAATTAATACAATTATTAATTTAAAATTATTTACCTTAATATTTCAAATATATATTATTTCTGTAGGAAAGTTCTAGCCCAGTTTTGAACATGAAAACTAATACAATATCTTTACCCTCAATAAAGTTTGTTAAATAATATAAACACAATTATTATTAATAACTTCTTGTAAGGGCAAGTTGTATATCCCGATTTTGAAAAATGTTTCATCTTTTATTGCGAAAAATTAAACCAGTGTCTGTCTGATATCTTCTTTATTTTTTGCCTTTCATAAAATGTACTAAGGCCGGAAACAAGTAATAGCCAGAGAACGCTTAGTTCGGGAAACACGGTGGATTCATATCCAGAACTTTGGGAAATTCTAGTTTAGTTTTGTATATTTTTGACGAGTCCCTAAAAAAGCATGTGGCCTGGCACTACCGTGATGCAGTATGTTCTCCTTCCTATTGAGCATCACCAAGAGAAGTCTGGGACTGCTGTCTTTAGATTATAGAGTTACTGAAAATACTTATCCAAATTTAGCTTTTGATTCGGTTTTGAAAGCTCATAATGTATTGGTCCTCGAATGCCCTATATACACAATATTCTCTTATTCAGAATATAATTTGGTTTAGAGAAGCAGGGGTAGGCTTTACGGATTTATAAAATGCGCTTTTCTTCACAAAGTTTTCGTAGGTACTATCTGCTTTTCAGCCCCAGTTATCACTCGGTTCAAGAAGGGCTCGATTTTGTTTACACCGAAACACAGATGCATTTGACGACTGGATTATCCAAATTCTTCTGACTTAATTCATGTGGCACTCAATCCTGGCCTAGTTAATTTGCTACGTCATTAAGCAACAAAAAAGAGAGTCAAAAATGCACCAAATAAACTTGTGCTTACGAGTCGAAAATTTAAAAAATCCCTTTATTGAAATTATGATATTTTTTTAAATGTCATAACTGGCAAACGAACTTGTGGATCACCTGATGTTAGGTAATCACCACCGTCCATAGACACTAAAAACATCGGAGGAGCCGAAAGTGCGTTGCCAGTCTGTGTTTGGGGGAAAGGGAGTGAAGGGGAGAGGAGAGGGGAAGGGAGGTGGGCCTCTGGCGCTCTCACTGACCGAACGAAACGCAACAATGCAAGCACTGTTACTCCACGTCGGTTTTCTATTAGAGGGTGGTACTACCCCGGACGGGCCGACCCATTCATGCTGATACCAATAATAGCTTCAGCGTGGGTCTATCACTCTTCTTCAGCGTGGCTCTACCACTCTTCAAATATGATATTATATGGATAAGACTATACCTTAGGTCTGAGCCAATCCTATACCTCTAATTATATATTCTACAGAGACTCTAAATATATTAGGCCACAATCTCAATCGCAGAGAAGTATATGTATTGTAAGTTTTAGTCTTGAATAAAATTTATGGTTACAGTATCTATACCTTTCATCTGTGACGTGTCGTGTGTCTGTTTTTTGGTTTTTCTTTTAATTTTGTATTATAAAATTAATATGATCGACTGAACGTCCGTTTATCATCATATGGGCTCCTATCGAAAATTAGCGCTGCAGTACTACTGTACTGCACATTTTGCTGAATGGGTTCGCTAATTGTTGGACATTTCTTTTTTGTTTACGTTTTACAAATGTATAAAAAACCTTTCATTCTAATTTGTTTGTGTAATTTAATTTAATTGTATGGTTGTTCCAACAATAAAGTATTTCTTACTTTCTAATTGTAAAAATGTGGCACAGGTTGACACCAAACATTTATTCACGTAGAATATTGCTATTTTAAATATTAATGTAAGTGATAGTATTTAGAATTACATATGGAAAATTAATTATTATAACTTTTATGCGATCATCCTTTTAAAAAA
Organism: Antheraea pernyi; assembly: GCA_015888305.1. NCBI lineage: Eukaryota > Metazoa > Arthropoda > Insecta > Lepidoptera > Saturniidae > Antheraea > Antheraea pernyi. Next base: position 469,588 of record MU158854.1, read on the forward strand.
CCCTACCAAAAGTATATAAATTATCCCAGTAATATCGGTCTTATAGTTTGTGGAAAGATCGCATTTATGTGACACGTAGAAACAGTTATGGAAACAGAAATGTTTTTTCTTTTAATCGGTTATATATAACATTACAAAACAAAACAAAAATTATGACTTTCTTTTAATATAATGTTTTTATGTATTTGTATATGTATGACACTGCCATTATTAAAACATGTATGATAAGCGTGTGATAAAAAACTGATAAATCACGTGACTTCAATATTTTATCACCAATCCGAGATGTTGTCGCACATTGCTGTTACACCTTACAGAACGATTTCGTTATTGGAGTTTGCAATAATGGGTTACTCTCACTGGAGATCTTCGGCCAATCTATCAAATAAGCAAAACAATATAATATGGTAATAGATCAAAATTTAAGGTTAAACATTTGCAATTCCCTAATCGTATGTTTCAAGTATGTAAGTGTTTCAAATTTCGTAAAGATAATGTACAATGGTTATAGACAGCTCTTACGTATACATGTGTATATATAAATATAATGTTTTTCTAAAAGGTTTATTTCTTATAAGAAAAAAATTTAAGACAAAATCAAAACTGTTGTATAGTTCCCAATCATCAACCTGTATTTCTGAAAGCGAACGCTTCTCTCAGTTTTCAAACAAAAGTACCTAATACAAAATTGAAATATGTCAATTGGCGTGTTAAAAAATCGCAAGTTTCGGAAATCTAAAACGATTAAAGCGGATATTTTTCTTTTTCTTACGTAGCGAATTACAATTTTTAAATTGAATAATAATATTCAATCAAATTATCGTCGTCTCATTATTTCTATTATGAATTAAGGTGAATATGTTTTGTTCTCTGTTGTTAACCAAAATAACAATGTTACCGTTTAGCACCTACGTATAAAAATCCTGTCGCACACGTAATCTTAATCATCCTTGAATGGTCAAGACATTTAAAATAAAAAGTATTTTTGATACAGCTTTTTTATGAAGTGTATAAATAACAATTGTACATCAAAATAATGAAAGTTCCATTAGTGTCACAATTTCTGTGTATCACCTACATGTATTTATAGGTTGAGGTAAAAATGATTTTTTACGCACATCCATTACAAAATTGAATGGCAACAACATTTTTGAATTTTGATACGACCGAAAACCTTACCTAACTTTATTGTTTCTCAGGATTGAGTCACGCTTTTAGACACTGAATGAAATTCTCTGACATTATTAGCAAACTGTGACGTCATTTGTGAATTTATCGTCACAAAATTGCAGTAACTGCTGCAAACGGGTAAATCAAGGCCGCACAACGCTCAAGTAAGAGCCAACTAAACTTACAGTATGCTATGTTTATTTTATTATATTAATTAATACGTGGGCGTCTACAATATATTTTTTTAATTATAGTTTCGTTTTAAATAAACTGGTGTATCTATACAAATTATAAAAAGGAAATTTTCACACAAATACCTATTATTTATCAAGCAATTTACTACGTATTGTTGCAGTAGAGTATTTCTTAATTGATTAAAAAATTTATTCGTGTAACTCTTTTACCCTTCACTATGCCAAAGTATGCCTTAGGTAAGAAATTTGATATTCTACCTATAATTAACAGCTACTATGTGCATTAATAACAATTATATAGTATGGTGTTCGAATGTTTGGTTTATGTATTTGTAACCTACCTGTAATAAATCGAAAGAAAGATGACTTGAAGAAATAATCGCGTATTAAATGTGTATGTAACACCTGCCGTCTGAAGGTGCGACTATAGATACGTACTAGTAAGTATCCAATTCTCGGCAAGAAGTCCTGCAACTAGGTAGGTACTAACCTTTCCTGTCAGACAATTTGCAAGAAAGCAAGAAACACACAAATTAAACCGGCGAATGGCGTAGCGTTCGGTATTAATTATTATTTTATATCATCGGATGCTTGGCTTGCGCTATTCGTGAGTTCGTGAGTCTCGGTTCGTTTCGTTAATATTCGTGTCTTCGAGTGTCAGTCGATGGAAAACGTGCGCTCGGGTCGTTTGTATGGGTGCGGTTATATTACCACTAATACTACCTACGCTTTGTCTTTATGGAACTAACATAGACTCCCTAACTCCGAGCGCGTGTTTTATTGATTTTGTGTGCCAGAATTTTCCGTTTGCTGACGAATTACAATATTATCAACAACAGAATGTTATGAATATAGTGTTATTGGTCGCTCACACGGAACGAATATTAGTGTCATTGACGAATCGAGATCAGTCATCGATTTGGTGCAATTGTGGTTGGCCTAAACTGTGATAGTGTCCATCGAGTAATAACGTAAAAACAAGAATCAAGAAAATATAAAAAGTGTATTTTGTGGAATTAGTAGGTGTTATTTAAGGTGAACATCAGTAAATCCAGCGGAAGAGCCAATGTTATTTTAAGGTTTGTCTCACACTTATACATTATACGAAATCGTCTAAGTACTAGTATAATAAATACTGTCTACATAATAGATGAAAAACAGCTGTTATAATTGTATTGTAATGGCAACCAGTATCCTTTATACCATGAGCAAATGCCTATGCAATACTAAATACTTTGTATAAGTAGGGGGAATGGACTTTCTTCAATTTACGTAATTATAATTTACAAAATATGTAAATATCAAATAATTATGTAAACATACCTCACCGTACGTCTACGTAAACAGTGGTAAACATCAAACATTGAAGACGTCTTGGATCAATTTATAAGATTATTATGTATCATAATGTACTCTTAATATTTCATAGACAATACGTAACGATATATTATGTCTGTATGAGATAAAACATAATATTTTTCTAAATCCATTATTTAAAAAAAATTATCCACTTGATAATGATAGTAGATAATAGCCGTTAATAAAGTATGTGAAAGAAGAACATTATCTTAGTATGCATAAAATACCCTTTGCTGTATCTCCCACATAGCAAATATTAACACTATATGAAAACACGTTTATTTATATTAGGAGTGTTGGGATTATTTTTAAATTGGTTGACAACAACACAATACACAAGCAGAAAAGCAATACAATGACTTAAGGTGGATAATTTCCCAAATATCGAAGAATAAGTAGGTAGCAACAACAAAAGTATGAACAATAGTAGTAGTAATAATAATATTCGTCCAATAGGATAGACGAAGGAATTAATCCATACTGCTAATTCTGAAGTTGTCAATATAGGTATTTCTTAATATGTATCCTTTAACCAATTTTCTTCTGTGTCCAAGTTAATATAAAGGCATAAGCGCCAAATCTTCTATATAATTTTTCGTACATATTCTTTTATCCATCTTTTTTATCTTAATCTCCTTGTTAATACTAGCGTACCATCTTCTTTGTTTGAATTATTTCGTTTCTCTCACCCAGAGTATTTGTTAATTTCCATTGTCGAGTAGTTAATTCAAAGTTCCAAGAAGACGGTTGCTCTCTTGTTAGAACTTTCCAGGGAGTTTTCGTAACATCTCAGAATTCATGGTCTGTGGTATTATTTTCCATTCACTTCACTTATGCACAATAAACAAACTATATTCGAACAATAGATACATAATAATATTTCTTTTTTTTAATTATAATTATTTTTGTAATCACCTATAGATGTTTTTTAAGTAAACAAAAATATTTTATTTTAATTATTTTGTTTTTGTAAATGCACGTAAAAATAAAATGCATGTGAGTCCATTTTACCGGAGACCTACAGGAACAACGAAATTAAAAATTTGGAATAATGACGTTACAAGTCTAGACTTCACAACTCTATAGCATTACCATAGACACTCAATATTTTACAAAACATTTTGAAGAAGCATTAATACATGCCGTATTAAATGCTAGTCTAACGATGGTCAAATTGAGAAATTGACTTCGTTGTACATAGCCTTGCACGTTACTTAATAATCCAATAATCCATTTATTGGATAAGTTTTAAAACATAAGTCACTGCACAATACTTATGAACGAAATTTGATTCGAAACATACAATGAAAATATATAATTGTTTTTACGACTTCACAGTAAATGGCACCTTTAGAAATTCTTGATGAACTTGTTGTTTAAAACAATGTGATCAAACTCTCTCAAATTACTGCACTCAAAGTGCGGTAGTATATGCAATAAGAACATGAAATAAATATGCTGGCGTTTTAAAATAATTTAAAATGCTATCCGTCATACCGGTTCTAAGTTTGACGTCATTGTACAGTAAACAAAGCTAATTCATTAATTGTTATACAAACAACTTATGTGTTGTGTGTTTTGTTATAATATTTCATTGGGATGTACATAGTATGTGGATATGCTTTGTACATAATCGATATCGTAAATATCTTAAATATATAAAACATACAAATACTTATATTACAAATTCACTTAACTGATACTACAATGTATATTTGGTGTATGTAATTTGAAAAAAAAACAACTATTAATTCCAATATCTTCAATATTTATTCATGGGTATTAACATGGTAAATGTACAAACGAAAGTACTTAACAATCAAACAGTCCTTTTCTTAATTAAATTCACTTAATTCAGTAATTTAAATAATATGTATACTTATTATTATTGTGATGTCTATATCTACTCTATTGTGACGGCGATATATCGAACGGTGTTCGAGCTCATTGGTCATATATATATATTTTTTTATAACTGTCAAAGAGCGAATAACAATATATCGTCAGTTGACCGTTAGCAACAAAAAGCGTACTGTGCCTCAGGACGTATAGGGTAACTGCAAGATTTCTAGTTAACACAGAATTGTCATAGTGAAATCCATAATTATGACAGTTCTACGTCTTTTCATGCATGTTGTGTCATTCGCCAAGTTTCCGTTTGGGTTTCACGGATGATCTATTTGTAGATAACCTTTTTTTCGTTGATGATGCCAATTTTGTTGCCCACGATAAGAATTAACTTTAGAACGTGATTACTAAACTTGTTAAAGTATATAACCTCTTATAGATATATATCAATGTTAAGAATTTTAACGCAAGTATCAAGAAAACAAAATAATTAGTGATATTGCATGACGGTGCACCTTTAGATGTTGTCAGAAATTTTTGCTACTTAATTTTCAAGTATCAAGAGTCTTTCGCTTTATGTAGGGACCGTTTCCTCGTCGGCAAAACACCGTTTACCTTCAGGGAGCTAGGAAAATCAACCATCTCACAAAACATCACAAAAAAATTATGTGTCCTGAATGCTCTCATCTACAGAGCTGAATCCTGGACAACGTGTACAAGATAATGATATCGACTGAATATATTCCACTTGCATTATTTTAGAAGTATAATAGATAACACACGGAAGGCTCGCATCTCTAAGAGAGGTACAGCTTCCTAGCATTACTGCCATTCTTAAAAAGAGACATTGAAACAAACAGGCTAAGTTTATTAAATCGAATCCAGTTCGTAGAGGCTGTAGACAAAAGAAGATCTAGTAGTCATCCTATATTCCGTTTTAAAGCCTACATCAAGCGTTAAATGGCTACATCTATTATTCTAAATAGCCAATGGGAGGAGACTATCGAGAAACATGTTGAATGTCTGATTTACGTGGGTCAATAAAAGAACAACGTCTCCTGGTTCCCTGGTTCCCGTTATTGAAATAAAAACACCGGCTGACTTCCAACCCCTGTCTATTTTAGTGAGTGTGGTCAAGGGATCCTCAGTTGGATCATTATTCTTAGTCATAAACAAAAGTATCATAAAAATAATTTATTAAAGATGCAGAAACTTATACTCAAGTGATGTGCGTAGACGATACCGATACCGGAATATTTTAATATTGGTCACGAATAAGGTTGGCACGTATCTTAGGTAAGATCCAGCGTCTGGAAGTAGAGGTGCATATAAGCCTCAGCCGTAATGATTATCTAGTTTAGGATGAAATGTCTAGGCCTCATTATAAAATACTGATGAAATTCATTAATTTCCCAATTGCCCAATTTCGGAGTTTATTTCTGCTCATCTATTTATGGCTAAGGTCTTAACTGGTCCTAATAATGCTGTCCTACGTAAAGCACAGAATGATGGTTGTCAGTTCTGTTCACAAGTATTGTATAATCTCCTTATTGCAGTTTTTAGTTGAATCCGCATTTTTATAATTTCATCGAGAGTCCTCTACATGTGGCGTGAAAAAACTGGACCGAGGCCTGCAACCTCAGTCGTGTATAATCGAAGATACGCTTCTCTAATGTTCCGACTGATGCAGATGTTCTCGTAACTGAGCCGTTTCTGGATTTATCTCTACTGCATAATAACACCTAATGAGCTTCACACACTTGGTATCTGTCTCGCATAAAGAATTGATATATTTTTTTGCACATGCATTGTCGTTTACAATCGTTTACTCTTCGTTTCTGAAGTGCTCCGGCCGAATGCATCATTTGCAAAGGGGTGGGTAGCTTTCTCCTCTACTCGTACCTGGTTACACCCATGCATAGTTTTAAATAGTGACAAGCACATTTCACTAATCGTAAATGAGATCAATCTTGTTGTAAAATGGGTGAATGGGTCACTGGGCGACCAAATAGGTTATTGACTCCATCAGTTCCAATAGAAATTACACTCTTAAAAACTTAATACTACAATAATAATTTATCCAGCTTGATATTAAATACTATAATGCCATATTGTTTTATGGTATATTATATACCATAACTATGGTACCTCTGTCTCGATGCCCGAGTAGAAATATTATAGTGCAATGTTAATCACTAATATATCTAAATAAATAAATCCATAATGCCAACTAAATTCTCTACTGAAGTCTTCATTTGTGAAAATTGATCGTCAATTGTAAATCACCAGTAGCCTAAAAATATAAATCCGTAAAGCTAACTACACCTCTGCAAATATATTATGTTTTTTTGTACGACATATTTCTTATTTTACCAATACCTCTTACTATATAGTAAAATGAATACCCATATTACATATAGAAATAACATTATAACGTATATATATGTTTAATATGATTTTATAGGTTTTTTTCACAATATTTGGAGTACATAGTAGTTGGTTTAAAGGTAAAACAAAAGTAAATCATATATAACACATGTAATATAACTATTTTTTTACTATAAAATATAGTTACTTTTTATAGGTATTCATAGATACATATACACATTCGACTTTAAGTTTAAATGACCAGAAAAGTGTAAAAGAAATGTGCCAGAATTTAACAAGTGTGAACTAATACTAGTTTAATAATAATGAATAACGGAATTTAAATATAAATAATACTGTTACCTACTTAATCAATTCACAGATAACAATAAGCCATTGTTAATAAACAACGTTAACTCAACTCTGTGGGTGTTAATTGTGAAGTTACACCCAATGATATTATAAGTCTTTTTACTTATAATATCATTGGTTACACCAGAATAAAAGTTTGCAAAATATATTTGACAAAGAATTATATGCTGAAAAATTATGAGATACTGTTTTAAAAGACTGTATATAAATATTATGTTGACATTATACAATTATATCTTTCAACTTATACGATTTTTATTTCTATGAGGAGAATTACAACGATATATAAAACTTAATATTTTACTAGACTTTTGTGCAAAAAAACATTATTATTGATTCCTCTCATAAAAAAATATTTTCATATATTCTTTTTACCGATATATGGGCACGTCATCGTCATAATTATAATAACGGACTAATTAATGAAAGAGAGTATATTACATATGCTACAGTTAAACTATACATTCAAATAACAACCTACATGATTCCCACGCACCATCTGTACTGTTACATGTACCACAAATTTTATTTCAAATAGCTGTTCTTTATTTCTAAGCATTATTTGCTAATTATATTAATATATACAAACTGGATAAGTTTTTTTATTAACTTATTCTATTCTAATGTCTAATGACAGATTTCATTTGGACTGCGTCCTAGGCTCTTTCTGATATTCTATTTTTGCACTACAAAATCCAAACAAATTACTTATTTTTGTTTAACATTATAAAGACCAAAACTGAAAATAATGGTTGTAAGATAAAATTGTAATATTTATAGTTAATCGTAATTACATAAAAAGGCGTGTTTTTCAATTGTAGTGAACTTTTGTCAGTTCTATGTAATCAGAACGTAATATAAAAATTAAGAAATGACTTTAGATATATTGAAGTGAACCTTTAGAAAAATAATAATTGGAAATAAATTCTAGATTTTTTGTATTTTGTTAAGATGGTATTTTAAGCTTTGTGCTTTTAACCTATTAGACTTGGAATTGTTAATAATATTATCGTGCAATTCGGGCTTGCAATCGCATAATTAGATAAATAGACTCTGGCAACACTGGTTCGATTGGCTGTTTGTTTTGTATATTTCAGAGACGATATTTGTTCGTTGAAGTTTAGATTTGGAAAGAGAAAAAACATTAGTAAAAACCAGCTTGTCACAGTTTCAAAATAAATTACAGTTTTCAGTAGAAACAAGTTAGTAATTCTTTTTCTATTTTAATGTTTTAGTGCAATACCTACCTTTTTCTTATACATTTAACATTTTGTCTTCACTCTACAAATCAGTAACAGTACAGTAATATGTTTTACATGATTTTTGCTTTGCATAATTCATGAAATTCATTAATTTATTTATGTTACATTTGTGTTTTAGTAGTGGTTAGAAATGCAAAATTGTAATGTCGTTAGGGTAGATTCATTTACCTATAAAGGTTAAGAGTTTTTAAATTGACGTATGTTTTGCTCTTTATAAATAAGAATTATTGTAACTTACAAAGTTTCTATTTTGTTTTTTACTGCATATATTACAAATTCTAAAAAATTCATTTTAAACAACATTTTTCATTCATTGCACATCATTTTATGTAACATCAGTGAATATTGTCTTAAATTTTTTTTTTACATTACAAAAAAGCCCTTTGTTTCTAAAACAAATTATTAAACATTTGATATCTTGTTTTTTTTTTTATAAGATCAGCTATGGTATTATTGTGTAGTATAAAAATAGTTATATTATTGTATTTTGAATGTATTCGTCACTGTTCTATTTGACATTTATAATAGTGAATCACCTAAGTATGATAAAATGCAAGCAGCACTTATTTGCTAATAAATGTAAAACATACATAAAGGTTCAATTCAATTGTGAAATGTTTTGTGATAGTTGGTATCACAAGAGAACCTATCACAATAGGTATTGGGTAGATTGTATGATCGATTAAGTAATTATTTTGCAACAATACACTGACTATTGAAAGTATCATTTTTCTTGCATTTAGTTAAGTTTCTGTCATTTTACTGACAGTGTACACTCAAAGTATTTCCATTTATCCAGTTGTACTATCAGTTTAGCCTAAGGTTTATCATTGAGTAAACTTGGAGATTGTTGGTGGGGTTTTGGTCTGTCATGTAGTGAATTTTATATTTTATTCATAATCTTGTGTTGTTTGACTCTATATTTTGTAGAATTGGTGTTGTTTTACGAGATACAGTTTGGTTATTGTGCATAAGTTAAGTGAACGGAAAATAATACCATGGACAATGAGTTCTGAGGTGCCACAAAAACTTCCTGGAAAGTTCTAACAGGGGTGCCACCATCTCGTTGGAACATTGAAATAATCACAGGACACTTGTAATATTATTAACTACTCGACAATGGCAGTAATAATCTGGAAGAGTGGTTGCCATTAATAAGAATTAAAAAAAGTAAACTATTAAATTTTATGAAACGTCATCATTAGGGTGATTTAGTCTTTTAAGGAATTCTTTTTCATGCATCTATTCTATACTTTATCTAAACTGTTGTTATAAATGGGTAATCATTTTTAATATGTTTCTTTGATATTTTTTTATATGATTTCTTTTTTGTATCGAACTGACTATGCTATTGACCTAGCAAGCTCTTAACAGCTTCACCGGACTACTGAGGCGCGAGCATTTAAGGCCCTCAGCCGATTTTATTTGACAACTCGCTCAAGGGTGCACGGCTCACCTCGGCTTGGGCTGATGCATGCAATTTGCGACCTATCTAAGCTAACTATTCATACATATATGAGTGTTGAAACATATATATGTACCAGGCGTACAGACCTCAACAACTCTTATATATATTTCCTATCAGATAATTTTCTAAACTATTTCAAAAAATAAACCCCTTCCACTTGCATGTGTAAGCGTGTATGAGTGCACGTGTGTGGAGGTGATATGTGTAATCGCAGTGATGTAAGATTTTGTGTCACTGTATCGCGCGAGCAGCACACTCAAGGGCTCCACCACGAGGGAATGGACCTAGGCTTGAGCCGCTGCCGGATAATCTTTAGAGCAATTGATTCAATTCTATTAAATCATTTAACTGTCAGAAAGTTACTATATATTGTCTCTTAGTGGATAGATGTCTGTACTTTACTATTAATGAGGAAAAAATAAGGAGGTTTTCCATTGTGTTTAATTCTCAGAAACTTCTGTAATTATTCCCATTTATAAATTACCCAAACTACCTAGTAGTACTGGTGTATGTAGTTATGCTTTTTGATATTATATGCTTTCCAATCTAACTAGCTAACATAGCTATATAACTATGAAGTTCTAAATCACACTGTATTGTAGGAAGGTATATGATAAATATCTATTGTTTTATCTTTTTAATTTTATTCTGTAATTTATTTATATAACAAAACACATAACTCCATTTAGCTTAAATCACAATGTTCGATATGTAAAACTGATGTAGTAGGGATAAATGTGTAATAAAATCACAAAATATTCTTTCTGCATAAAGATGACAAAAATATTTTATTCAATCCCTGATTTATGAAATAAAACTGATTATTATAACAAATTTTGTGATTGTTAGCATTCATTACTAAGTTATTTTTAAATTAGATAATGTCATAATATTATTGTCTAAGTTACAGATATGCCAATATTTCTAATATGTATACTATCAAAATATGCTTTTCTCCTACCGTATCTTACAGTTACTCTGTAACTCTTCAATTAAGAAATAAAATCATTTAAATGATATAAGTTTTTCATTAATTACAGATTCCTTAACACCCTTTGAGGGAGAGCTGAAATGGTGGACTACTACAGGATACTTGGTGTCTCTCGGAGCGCAACAGAGGCTGAAATAAAGAAAGCGTATGTTGTAATTTGTATAATACTAACGGGCACGGCAGACGTTGTCCCGCCCTGATTATAAAAAAATCCTTGACAAATTATATACCAAAATGCTTGTCATGATTCACTTTATCTACTGGTAAAAACCGCATGAAAATCCGTTTAGTAGTTTTTGAGTTTATCGCGAACAGACAGACAGACTGATAATTGAGTTGTTACATATTAAAATGAGCTAAATCCAATTTTAATCCTTCATATAACATGTTTAATTTTTTTAAGATTCCCAAATTTTATACACTTGGAACTAAATACAAATTTAAGAAAGAAAGGTGTAAAATTGGATTTAGCTTATTTTTAAATGTAATGACACAATTATTACCTTACTTAAGTTTAAATAGTTATTATCTATTCATACTGATTGATACCTTAGAAATATGAATAGTGAAATTTTTCATGTCTTACAATCTTCAGAAATTATGAAGTCAGCAATGCTATGCTTTTTATAGATGGAAATGTAGGCCTTATTTATCTAAATATAGGAGTGGAGTCCTGAGGATTAATATTAAGCACCTAAACAAGGAATGTTGATTAGGGTTTTATGTAAACTATCATATTATAGTTGCTTACATACAAATGACATCTGTAAACCTTGACACAGCCTGTATTATAATTATTATAGAAATTTATAAAACATTTCCTTTTTTTTTTTGCTTTGAATATCAGAAGGACTTTTGAAAATTTTATTAAGGTTTTTTAATCATTTTCTAATTCTTTATGTTCACTATAATTTCATATGATGTTAGTCTAAATATATGTCTATATGTAGGACTTGTTCTCAAATACAGTTTTTAAAATATATCACATATTAAGGAAGAAACAATTTTCAGTATGGTCTTATATTAATTGTAGATATTATTTTTTTCGAACTTACTACGCTATTGACCTAGCAAGGTCTGAACAGCTTCACCGGACTACATTGTAGACATCAAAATTAGTATCTAAACATATATAGAGTGATTCTCATTATAAGAGTGGAAAATATATGTCTAAATGTAGGACTTGCTCTTAAGTACAGTTTTTAAAATATATCACATATTAAGGAAGAAACAATTTTCAGTATGGTCTTATATTAATTGTAGATATTATTTTTTTCGAACTTACTACGCTATTGACCTAGCAAGGTCTGAACAGCTTCACCGGACTACATTGTAGACATCAAAATTAGTATCTAAACATATATAGAGTGATTCTCATTATAAGAGTGGAAAATATATGTCTAAATGTAGGACTTGCTCTTAAGTACAGTTTTTAAAATATATCACATATTAAGGAAGAAACAATTTTCAGTATGGTCTTATATTAATTGTAGATATTATTTTTTTCGAACTTACTACGCTATTGACCTAGCAAGGTCTGAACAGCTTCACCGGACTACATTGTAGACATCAAAATTAGGATCTAAACATATATAGAGTGATTCTCATTATAAGAGTGGAAGTTTTATTAGAAGTGTTATTAGAGTATTTATAATGACTATTAGAGCTTGCAGTAATATATCTTATTAGTTAATATTAACCCCATTTTTTTTAAAATAAAACCTATTTAGGTTTAAACTGAAATAATTTTCCAAGGTAAAACACTTCAAAATAAACATTTTGTTCATACATACATATATACTTACAGGTACAGAAAGTTAGCCTTAAAATGGCACCCCGATAAAAACCCGGACAATGCAGACGAAGCCAACAGGAGGTTCAAGGAAATATCCGAGGCTTATGAGGTTCTCTCAGATGGTATGTGAACATGCTTTATTTATATCTGTATTCAATTGTTATTTGATTATGTGAAAATTTACCCCATTCTCAAGGAGAAAATGTTATTGATACTATCCTATAGTCCTCTTTAAGCAAGCTTATTAAGTTTAAAAACTTTGAACAGTATACCAAGCACTTTTAGCAAAGCCCTTTGAGAAGTATACTAATTTTATGAATGAAGTGGTTATGGCATAGCTGATACTTTTTTGGACATTGCATCAATTATTGTAGGTTCAAATCCATATAACTAAATCCGAGGTTACAGTGAAGGGAAACATTGTGGTTAAACTATGGTTAGGTCTTTGGGCTTTTTCTAAATCCCACTGACTATTTATTGCCCTTAGGTTGAAAATCTATTCTCAAACTCCCATAGGTGTTTCCTGGCAGCTGCACTTGACAAACAATCCCCTCTAGGTTAAATGTAATGATTGAATGTGATTAATGTGACTACTATCTTATACCACACCTTCATTTAATATCAGATGAGATTGTAATTAATGACTATAAAGTACTAAAAAAAGATTGGGATATGTTGTCCATGGTGTTCTATTCGAAATGAGTCCATTATTGTTTAACCTTGCATTATTTTATTTAGTATCTATAATATTTTATTCATGAAATAGTACTCATAACTTAAATTCTTATAAATTTGAAAAAAAAATGGGTAAATTCTATACCTTGAACATAATGCATAATACTAAGTAGAATATTGTTGTAGAGTATCAGTTCATCTTACACCGTCAAGGGGTTTAATACAATTTGTTAGAAATGGAAACAGTATGTTATTTCAGGAATACATTTGTTTTATTCAAAATTACATTTAAAATTCTTGAATGGTAGGTACTTGTACTTTACTATCAAATGCATTAATTAATAATATAGAAGTGTTAAAGTTTGTATGGTTGTAAGAAGTATGCTCAGAAACGATTGGTCCAATTATCAAAATATTATGAGTAAAGTATTTTATTAAGTACCCCTGGGGAATATATGTTTACTTTTTTATTTATAAACAGGAATGAAATTAGCTGTGGTGGCTAGTTACTGTTTAAAGCTAGCATTAAGTATTAAAATTGTTGTATTTTATATTTAAAACTTATATATTCATGAAAATGCAAATTATTATAAAATCTGATATTCACACACCAACATGATATAGCTATGTTCTCTCGAGATTTGTTAAAAATTCTAGTATGTATAAAATTTCATGATAGAATTATTTATTGTATAAATATTGTTTAACACTATGCAAGTAATTATTGTTCTTTTAGCTATTTAAGTTTTGTACAGCAGTAGGCATGAAGTTTCTCTGAATTCATTTTATAGTTATCTTTGTACAATTGAAAAGAAGTATTTTGTTGTTGGGTAGAAAACAAGCGGAAAGTATATGATGCACGGGGTTCCAGTCATCATGGTCACAGATATCAAAGCAAGAACGGAGTCAATGGCCATCGTCACTTTAGCTTCAAAGGGTTTTTCGGAGATACACCATTCCACCGCTTTTTTGGTAGCTGTCCCTTTTAATGTAGGAATTTTCACTGAGAAGTTATGAATATTATCATTTTAAACCTATTTGGTTATCACCAGAAATCCTGTAGTAGTCACTTCGAGAAATTGTAATATTGTATATATAGAAGTGAAAACTGAGCATATTTATCTGCTGTTACCACTGGAATTTTGTTATATTTTATTAGGCATTATTAAGCATTTCTATAGTTGTGATAATATTCAGAACGCATTAATGCAAATAACATACTATTCCGAAATTCAACAGCCTTGTACTAACCTAACGAATGAGTTTTGTGTGAACGGACTTATTTTTTATGGATGTCTGATGCAATTAAAAAGTAAAATCATAATAATACATTATTAAATAATTTTTGCATTAATATACAATGAAAGTACCTTAAAATTGCACTTTCAACTCATATGTTTTCTAGCTTTGGTTTTGGAAGTAAAGTTTTAACAATTGAAATGTGTGCCATGCTGTGAAAATTTTATTGGCTTGCTTAATTATTTATTCAAGTGAGAATATAATTAAAATGTAGTAGAAAGTGGTAAAAGGCTAAAACACTCTTGTACATAAAAATAAATACATTCAGTCATCTTTATCTAAATATTAAAATACAAACTTAGTTAAATTGTTGTAGATTTTAATGAAAAATACATTTAAATTTCCGTAATAATGATCTGATATTTATTCTTTTTTTGGACTATATGGCTAAAACAATATGATAGGAGATATGTATTTGTGTCTTACCTTGTTACATAGTACTTGACGCAATTCTGTAGTAAAAATAAAAATATGGATTTTTACTTAATAAATAAACTGAATGGATTATATTTTTCCTGCAACAGTACGGTTAACATGCTATTTTTGGTATATGATATTATGTAATTATGATGAATATCTTATTTGGTTATTACTACGAAAATACACGGTTATACTATCCTGTACAGTTTACTCATCGGTGACTATAGGTTTTTTTTTTTTTTTTCGAACTGACTACGCTATTGGCCAAGCAAGGTCTTAACAGCTTCACCGGACCACGGTGACTATAGGGTCTGAGATAATTGTTAGGCCATAATAACTTTTGTAACATATTGATCGGGCTTAAATGTTATTTTAACGTTTTTAATATTTAGCAGGATTATTGAACATTCAAAAGCTAACATTCTTATCGCTTAGGTATGTATGTAGGAAGTGTGGTTGAAGCGCTTACGCATTTGTGTGTTTTTGGTGTAAATCAATAGAACATATTTTTTTAATTTACACAGAGAGGAAACGACGAGTATATGATCAGTACGGCAAAGAGGGCCTGAATAACAGTAGAGGGCGGCGATCTGCAAACGACGAAGACTACGAGTTCGGTTATGCTAGTTACCCGTTCACATTCCGAGATCCTGAAGAGGTGTTCCGAGAATTCTTTGGCGGGTCACCGTTTAGCAGTCTATTCGCTGGTAAGATTTCATTATTACTAATATTTACCATACATTAAAATATTACACCTATTATATTTTGTATATCTAAACTTAAACTATTAATGAATTTTATAAAATACTGAATATGTTTCTAGGTCTTTGAAAATATTGATTCTATACTAAAAATAGTTTTATTCATAAAAAACCAATGTTCAGGCTGATCGTAATGGGCTGTTTTATTTTTATTAATTTTTACATTGTAATTAAGATGTACGAAGTCGCTGGCGGTTCTAGTATACATATAAGACAGTAAGTGCGAGTGCATATGAGGTTAAATAATTACCAATAATAAATTACCATTCCAATTTATACCAAATCCGAATTCTCCGAAGAAAGTAATAAAACTATTACGTTGTTATTACAATAAAGTTAAATGCTCATTGAATACTTGCTTTAACAAGGTTTCGAATTAAATGCACCGCGCTTGCCCGAGGCTAGTTCGCGTTATCCTTTTTCGCAAGTCTAACGTAATGTAACCAAAGCGAGACAAAAGAGCAAGATGGCGAACATTCAGCGACCGCGGTGCATTTAATTCGAAACCTTTTTAAAGGAAGTATTCAACAGTATTTAACTTTTTTGTAATAACACCGTTATAGTTTGTACCATGAGTTGGGTTTATTTGATAGTTATATCATACAACACTACATATCTGTGTGTTTGAATGAGATATTTGTTGTCTAGTAATTATTATTTGAAATACAGTGTTAACTCTCTGTATCGACATTTAAGGGACTATGAATTTTTTTATAGAGGGAAGGAGGGTTTAAGATCAGTTATATTTATTTTTCCTGCATCAAAATCATATATACGGCACACGCCTTCGAACAAAACATCAGTCCTTCGAACGGGGTTGTTTCCGCTGTTCACGAGACGTCACGGAAGGTGTTGTTAGTTTGCATGAACATTGTGATTAGCTAATTTATAAAACGATCTCAATAAAATATTACATTTTTTTTTAATATACTGGCTGAAAGTTTAGAATATATATTTATGGAAGATAGGCAGAACTTGATTCTCGTCCCACATCAATAAAAAAATAGGTGCTTGACCTAATTATCTAGAAAAATACCAAAATTATACGTAATCCTCTACGCTTCTATGTTAAAACAGTGACAATGACCGTTGGGTGAGTTCACTTGAAAGTGAATGTGGGAACTGCAAAACAAAAGGGTTTATTGTCCGATTTATTATCGAGGGTTATTAACTCCGGGTCACCCCTTACGGCTTTGGGCACCGGCATTACACCTTGGTTTATTACGATTGTGTTTATATTTTTGAAAGTCTTAGAACAAACTTTAACTTAGGTTCCCTTTGTTATTTATTTATATTGATAAATTTGATATTATTATTTTATATGTTAAATGTGACCATGAAGTATTATATCCTAGAATACTTGAACCTTTCACCCGGTATACAGATAATATAATGGAAGGGTTTACGTTACAGAAATCAATGGACATAACCACCACCACAGGAACGGGCGTCGGAGTCACCATCCGAGCACTTCGCTCACTTCATCCCTATTCAATCCGTTTGGATTCGGTATGCAAGGACTGGACGACATATTTGCTCACGCGACTTCTAATGGGAACACGTTCACCACATTCTCGTCATTCAACAGTTCTCTGGCAGGACCAGCCAGCGGCAACATGAGAAGCACCACTACGACTACACGCATTGTTAACGGAAAAAAGATTACAACTAAAAAGTAAGGAACCTTTACTCTAATTACTCCTATTATATAATTATGTCTAAAACTATCACCCGCACGTTTCATTGGCCATTAGACAATTGAACAAAAAAGTCGATCGAATTCAAGAAATAATGAGCTACGGAAAATTCTGCATCGATTGATCATAGTCCTCCTATACCGTATACGTGCAGTAGTTTCGACGTGATTAAGCCTAAAAGAAACTGTATTTATATATAGATTATCATCATAAAAGTACAAAAATAATAATTTATTTCAAGTAATTTCCTAATATGTTTGGTTTTGATGTACGAAATCCGGGAACATGTTAGTTGTATAAAATGAAAACCGGCAAAATAGGGTTCATCTAGAATTGGAAAAGTAAAAGGTATAACTGATTTATTTTAAATGGATGATCATGACGAATATTTTCGAAAACTTTTTCATAAGTTTAAATAAAAAAGAGATCAACAGTCATCTATTTTCATAATTTTGATCGTACTGAAGCGTGTGAAGGTCTTTAGAAGTATTCTTCTCACAACGTTAATTTACTTCCTGGTGAAAACTCGAAAATCGTAAATTTTTAGTTACTTATATTTTGGACTAAAAGCGCGAAATGTGACAAAAAGACAGTATACACGTATTCGAGGTCTGCCAACTTGAATGTAGATTTCCACCTTGTCTTTTGGTGCTTTGCTCACCAATAAGTCAAATAAAAGTGATTTAGTCAAGTTCTCATAAAACAAACGAATGTGCCTTAGACCACAAGACTGATGTAACTTCTTTAACTCTATCAATATATATGTATACTAGCGGACCTGGCGACGTTGTCCTTGACCTTGATAATTAAAAAAATCCTAAAAGTCAACGGCAACGCCACCTACCGGGTCCAATTGTAAATCTAAACCATTCTCGGATCCACTGGAACACTCACACAAAGTTTTATTAAAATCGGTCCAGCCGTTTAGGAGGAGTTCAGTGACATACACACGCACAGAAGAAATTTATATATAAAGATGTACAATATATACATATATTTATTTTCTACAAATATTTAAGTTTATTATGGGTTTTCATCGATAATACGAAACGTAACTCTCTCTATCTTCCTCTCAACCTCCGTTCGCCTCGCCCGATCACACTTTTCGTAACGTTCTTATTCCCCTAGATAAGCGTGCGTAAGAAAGTTTTACTTCAAAAATTAATATATTTTATTTGTTTTACAGAGTTTCGGAGAATGGCCGTGAAACTATAATGTCTTACGAAAATGGGGTCCTTAAATCAAAGACTGTCAATGGAGTACCTCAGTCACTAACCTATAGCTAAACTAAAATAATAGCTCTTAACCAAACTTTATCCAAATGTTAAATATATTAAACGTAATGCGACTTATACCGAGTTTCGGACATTTTAATTTATAGTTTTGCTTTATGTAAACATTTAGTTTCAAACACTGTAAATTTTAGTGGAGGAAACATTAATCTATACACGTAAATTGATTTAGTTATCGTAGGTTACAATTTGCTTCTAAAAGTTTTAACAACGTAAGTGATAGATTAGGTACATTTATTTCCTATACTATAATATACTAAGACATGCTATGTTCAGTTTATCGTGTGTCCGAGCACGTTTTTAATTCAATTTATCATTTGTCTCGTGACAATATTTGATTTGCTGCCATTTTGTAAGTTTATTCTTGTAGTGTGTAGCCTTTATATAATATGTTATAATCATATTTCGTTGTAGTTTAATCTTTGAAAACATAGAACAATAAAACGAAATTCTAGTTGTTAGCACATTTTAATTTGATAATATGTAAATTAATATTAAAGTTACACGACAGTGATGTTAATAGAAAGGCTTTAATACTAAAACGAAATGTCTAAATTTTTAAATATTGCATACTTTTTAAAAGGTACCTTAATGTTAGTTGTTTAAGTATTTCGAAAAGCGAGTAGAACTCACATGATGCATTATCCTGTTATAAAATAATGTCTTTGCTTAAAAATATTTTTACTTTAATAAAGTTTAATTCCAACATATCTTGTCGCTCACAACTATATTGACAGTAAAAGAAAAATCATATTTTCGACTTATATTGTTCCCGCATTATAAATACAGATGTAAATTCTGGTTCCTTAACAACTAAGATTTTGCGAATCTATTGCTTTATTGAAGGAATCATTTCAAAATTATCATTCCGGTTTATCAATATGTAAAAAAAACTATTTTAAGATAAAACTTTTGTAATGATCCCTGAAACAGTAAGTTGAAACCGACGTTTTTTTACAAACGCGATGGCATTAAAGGTATTGATAGTGATGTGAAGTCTTTGATTGAATATAAGAGTATTGCCAGTTAAGTAAACATATTCTAGTGGTCCGGTGAAATTGTTAAGACCTAGCTGGGTCAATAGCGTAATCAGTTTGAAAAAATAAAATAAACATATTCTAAATTTCTGTGAAATTCGAACTAATTCCGAGTTGTTTTCTTAAATGTATCTTTTATAACCGAAATTTATCTCGCTTTATCATTATTCTGCTTCGTGAACTACAAAAATTAGTCAAATTATTTATAGAAAATTTATGAAGAATTTTTAAGTGGCAACACTACGATATTCGTTTGACGCACTATTCCTCATCGTCTTTATTGAAGTTAACAATCGGTAATCATTTAAATTAGTCGCGTTCATTACATATTAAAATAATGGTTTCAGTACTTGTCTCGGGACCATAAGATGATGCCAAAATAACTGTTAGAAAATTTTCACAATCGTTTTAATTTAGTATCTTTAGAATTTCTTTTTGTGGATACGTATTTAAGACACTTTAGGATTTATCGTACCCTTTTGAGAAACATTATTTTCACTTTGCACAGTTATTATATGTTATGTACTTAAATGTTGAATTTGGCTTATCACAAGTAAAAGGTTTAATAGTGGAGAGGTTTACTATCCTATTTATTACTCATGGTAGCCATGTTTAAAGCTAAGTTCAGTTCCACAATATTAAATAAATATTGTAAATAAATTCAAGATCTCGTTTCTTCAAATATTGTCAGCATCTCTAGGGAGCACCGCATGAGGAATGAATGATTAAATAAAAACGATTTGTACATAGTTACATTTTATTGATAAATAACCCTTATCCCTTAAATAAACATCACACTTATTTTACTTTGACTTAAAAACCATCCCGTTAATTAAACTGTACCCAGCTTCGATCAACAATAACTAGATAAAGGGTCGCGTACAAAATTGAAGCTAACTGCTGTCTGCGTAAATATATACATAGCTATTTGTTTACACAGGAAGAAAAAAAGTATAAACAGATTTAAGTTCAACCTAATTAAAACCATGATACCTAGTAATAAAGTCACAAATGTTCAAAAAAAATTTTTTTTATTGGTCTACGAAACTGTGGTCAATCTTACAAATTGGAGTTATATATTCCATAATATACATACTTAAGATTAAACACTTCTAGACGTAAACACAGCTTACATTATTAAAACGGTGCGTATGTAAAATATAAAAGATAAATAACTAATGTAACATAATTAATAAATTTAACTTACATAAATTAAGCACTCAATTACAAAAAAACATAAAATAAAACAACACTAATACTATATGTTATACATAAACAGAGGCAAACAAGAAAAAAAAACTAAAATAAAATAATTTCAAGATTATTTATATTGTTTTAATTTAGTTTTGAATGAGGCTAAAGGACAACAGAGAAACAAATCTATGTCTTTTTGAATCTTGTTACGACGAACACATTCGATAGATGGGAGAATGCTGACCCAAATTGGTTCTCGATTGTGGTAAGGTAAACAAACGTTTTTCGATTACACAAACGACTTGATGGACAAGGAATACAAAAGGGCAGTCTTTTTAATATCTCTGGAGCATCTACATGTCCATGAACTAGCTTGTACAGAAAAACAACATCAGCCATTTTCCTACGAATTTGCAGTGACTCCATCTTGTATCAAATGTTATCTAATACTTACGATAAAACGAGCAAAGCAATAAATGACTTCCGTCGCTTACAAATGAAAAGACAACATAAATAACATTTAGTGTGAATTCAACCTTAACCTGCAATGAATAAAGTACTTTTTCCCGTTATTGTGCGTGGTTGGCGAGCCTTGGCCAAACATTTGTAACACAGGTTTACAATCGGTAATTTTGTTCAAAATTTTAAATTATTTGTTAGTTTAAAGCTTAAAATATAACTTATTCAACATGTATTTAGCGAAACTAAGATATTCCGGCCGTTAAATTGCTTTTTCGGGTATTATTTTTGCATTTTTTTAATTTACGACATTGTGAAACATGTTTGCATTGGCTGTTTCAAACAAACTGAACAAAATAAAAGCTCACATTTAAGTGAGCTGTTATTTACCGAGACGTATTTTTCGTGTCGACCCGATATCTAGTTATTGTTGAGCGAAGGTACACAGTAAAAACCTTAACTTGATATCTCATGCTAGTGTGCCACATATGCATGTTAAATTTACATAACTATGACATATGGTGGGTGTTTTATATCATATTAATGTCAAGCAATATACATATTTTTTACGCCTACTAATGGAATTAATTTAAAATGTTTCGAGAAGTATATAATATTATATGAATCTTATTTACCCATTCATTTAGTTAAAATTCTATGCCTGTTTTAATTTGCATTCTTTCACGGAACATAATCAAACTGTATACTGTGTTTTATGTTATATTAAAATCAGGTTATTATATAAATTTCTATACCTGTCTAATGGAGTTAATCTAAAATGTTTTGAAGAGTACATGATATTAAGTGAATATATTTTACCCGTTCACATAGTACAAATAACTAGCTTAAAATTCTGCGTCCGTCTTAATTTGCATTCTGTCACGGAACATAATCAAACCATTTACCCAGTAAACACATGACCTTAACTGGATTGATATCATGTGTCAAATTTACATAACTATGACATATAAGGCGCCACATGACGTCACCAACGCTCACAATACCCTTTTAGCCGTTCCACTTGACAACCGCGATTGTTGCGGTCGCGTCGAAAACGTCATTAATGACGTCATAACATACGCTCACGCGAAGCTCACGACGCCCCATGTCTGCAGGTGGGTCGATGTGAGCGTTGACAGAATTGGCGGGATTTTCAATAAAGATGCCGACCGTAATAATGTCATTATTTTATGGAGTAAAGAATATTTATATTAAATAAGATATTGTATTTAATGAATTAATTAAATACTCCACTAAAATTGAATTATAAATATTTTTTTCAATATCGATTAATGTAATAATAATTAAACTTTACTGTTAACATTTACAAATTGTAATTTTTTAACCTCTAAAAGCTCTTGCTTTATGTATTCCAAATCGCCATTTGTATTAACACGATCAGTACTAGGCCCTCTCTAAACAGAGCGTGCTCACGCCCACGCCCGCGTAACCACAGATCACGCCGCCGTGGTCTGGGGGTAAATTTCGCTCCCGCACACCTGACTAGGCCCCCTCGGCTGCAGCTCAAGCCTAGGTCCGTTCCCTCGGCGTGGAGCCCTTGAGTACGCTGCTAGCGCGATATAGTGACAGAAAATCTTACATCACTGCGACGACATTACTCATATCACCTTCACACACGTGCACGCATACACGCTTACACATGCAAGTGGAAGGGTTTTATTTTTTTTCCCTTATCAAACTGAAATAGTTTAGAATATTATCCGATACGAAATATATATAAGGGTTGTAGAGGTATGTTTGGTACACATATATGTTTCAACAACTCATATATGTATGAATAGTTGTCTTAGCTTAGCTCAGATAGGTCGCGAATTGCATGTATCAGGCAACAGCCAAAGCCGAGGTATGCCGCGCACCCTTGAGCTAGTTGTCAAAATAAAATCTGCTGAGTGCCTTAAGCGCTCGCCTTTGTAGTCCGGTGAAGCTGTTAAGACCTTGCTGGGTCAAAAGCGTAGTCAGTTCGAAAAAAAAAGAAAAAAAGCCATTTGTATTATTTGCCTGAACGCTCAGAACACCCCATAATGCGTTACACTTGAGAGTAGGTGGAACGGGAAAAGTCGCAGTTGTGAGCGCTTAGTGGAACTCAGAGATAGTGGGTGTTTTCTGTTATATTAAGATCAGGCTATTACATAATTTTCCTGGTCATGTCTAATGGATTTATTTGATATGTTTCGAGACAAACATGATACTAAGTGAATCTTTTTTACCCATTTATTTAGTACAAATAACTAGGTTAAAATTCTACACCCGTTTTAATTTGTATTCTTTCACGGAACATATCGCTAACATGTATATCATAAGGGTACACTTCCAGATGTTCTTTGTTTGGTACGTATGCGAAACCATTGAAGTGTGTGAAATAACGTGATAACATATCTTCAATGCGATGAAGGCGTGTCGGTAGCGTTTTGTGTATAAGGTTTTCTGAAAGAATTATGTTTCATGAAAGTTTGTTATTATATAGTTTAAAATTAGATATTATTTTTTCTATTAACATTAATAAGTAATGCTATTAAGTGAATACAGAGTAATAGAATTAACTGCAAGATATTACTGCATTGCACAGATTACAGTGCAGTTTAATGGTGGTAGAGCCATGCTGAAACTATTATTAGTTTCAGCATGAATGGGTCGGCTGGCCCGGGGTAGTACCACCCTCTCATAGAAAACCAACGTGAAGTAACAGTGCTTGCATTATTGCATTTCGTTCGGTCAGTGAGAGCGCCGGAGACCCACCTCCCCTCCCCTCTCCTCTCCCTTTCCCTCCCCTAACCCTTCCCTCCAAAAGATGGCAACGCACTTGCGACTCCTCTGGTGTTGTTAGTGTCCATGAACGGTGGTGATCACTTAACAGCAGGTGACCCACCTGTTCGTTTGCCACCTATGACATAAAAAAAAAAAGAAAAAAAAAAGTAGTATAGTCCTACTCAATATTTTTGGCCACACTAAATATAGTCAGAAGTTCTGGCTTGAGCATAATATAGACATGAATCTAATACAAAACCAAGTTAAAATGACATAGCAATATAAAATTGCCATTTATTCGTACTTAAGCGGCACTTTATATATAACTATACTAGCGACCCACTCCAACTTCGCACGGGTGCAATGTAGATTAATATGGGCCAGTGTGGAGTGATTGATAGTATTTAAGATATACGATTCCGTAGTACATTAATTTGAACTATCTCGTAAGGTTTAGCCAGCGTTTGCGAGTTAAGCGCACAAAAATATGTTTGTTACGTAATCACATTACAAATCTTTTGAATTTTTCGGTTTTTTTTTATACTATAATATGTATGTATTATTTATTACATAGTATAGAACAAAGTCCCCTACTGCGTCTGTCTGTCTGTCTGTTCGCGATAAACTTAAAAACTACTAAACGGAATTCCATGCGGTTTTCACCAGTAGATAAAGTGATGCACGATGGTTTTGGTATATAATTTCTCAAGATTTTTTTTTTATAATCAAGGCGGGCCAACGTCTAGCGGGCCCCGCTAGTTATATATATAAACCTTCTTCTTGAATAACTCTATCTATTACTGTATTAAAATCCGTTGAATAGTTTAAAAGAACCAAAGACAGCGGAAGCGACTTCATTTTATACTATGTAATGACTAATATGACAATATACATTAGTATATACAGATATATTAAGAAAGGTCAAAAAGTTGTCGAGGATTCTATATAAAGTGTATTCACCTTGAGCTACGTATCTCTTGGCCTGATTGTCAGACGCGATAAAATAGAAAGGTTGATTTAATCCTAGTTCCAAATTGTTAGTAGCTGGAATGCCTCTGCGCATTTCCACACATCCGTAAGACGAGTCCCAACCGACAATGACGCAGTCATAATGATGAACCTTGTTGAAGCATACCATGCCGACGGCGTATTTGACGCTATTGTCACGTGCCTTTTTAACCTGTAATATTGAAATTTATGAGTAATGTATAGTCCGCGTCAAACTTTTTGGCCGCTCTGAATATAACTTTAAGTTCGGCTTTGAGCATAGTACAGTCAAGAGGTTAATACCAAAGAAATTCAAAATACTGTTATAGGAATTTAACATTACCATTTATTATTATTTAAGTGTCTCAATATTATACGTACAATCTTCTTCTTCTTACCCTTATCCCACATAAGTAGGGTCGGTACAACATGTTTGCCATGTTGTGGTATATGATTTGGCTTAATTTTTACGATCGGCCGCCTGCCTGACATCAACCCTCCTTGGGAATATTTTTTTGTACCACTGTATTTATGATTATTATTATATAGTTACGAAGTGTGATGGGCTGTTTTAGCCTTACAATTTTTCGTTCCGGTTAAAAACGAAGTTCTTCAAGATTATGTTTTGCTTGCTATATTGTCATTTTTATGTAGGAAACAGAAAACTAGCCAACTTTAGACTATTCCCGAGGACTGCATTTTCTGTTTTTTTTTTTCAGAATTCGTATACGTACAATATATTACGTTTTTTAATTTTAAATAATTATGATTCAAGTAAGTATTTATTTACTTATTACCTATTTGGGGTATAAGGGGTTGTCGAATAACATCATAGGGTTTGAGACACCCAAGCCAACCTCATCTGCACATGGTGCACCCACGAACGATGCAATGGCGAAAGCGGGGTGGTAGGGTTTTACAGCCTGACGGGGTCGCAGCCACCATGTATATGGCGAAAAAGCCCGTCATAGTAATTCGCTTCTGCGGGTCGCGTTTCGGGATCAGCCTGTGCATATCTAGCTTTTCGCAGGCCGGCATGACAGCGGCGACCGGCGATGGATAGTGTGTCACTCGGTGACCGCTATTGTTTTTGGATTGTACTGTGCTTACTATCAGCCATAGTGCAGTCACTTTGCCGTGCTACAATAAAAAAAACGTTAACAGAGATATGACAGTATAACGATCGCGTTACAACGTTCAGAAGATTTTGTATGTGAAAATAACTCCGATTACGTCGTCTTGTAGCCGCTTTGATTTATAAAATCTTGTTTATTTGAATTGAGCGAACATACGAGATATACATACTAAAATATTTGCATAGGATTACAAATAAAAATAAACACAGAGTAAAAAATAAAAGTTTTACTTCTTTACTCTCTACACTACGCGTTTAGAGATGTCTGAAGTGGGGAAAGCGGTATGTTGCGCATGCGAAGGGAGGAAGTGAATGGATAACTTTGTTTAAAAATAATTTTTATAAGCAAAGTATATTTTTGCTATCACTTTTTTGTTTATTTTGTCATTTGTATATAATACATTTTGTTAAGATAATAAACAACGCAGACCAACTGGCGGGTATAAGCTAGTATAATATATAAATTAAAGTGAAACGCAGAGTGGAGAAAATGCGATGAATTTGAATGGAGTAAAAATTAGGCGATTATATGTTAACATTTACCTTAATCTTATACCTACATCAAAATAATAGTAAGGTATTTTATATCTTACTAGCTGACCCGTGCCCACTTCGTTGGGCGGTAATAGGCATTATCAAGCTACAACTTTTCTTTAGAACTCAATCATATACTCGTATCTCTCATCGTTAAGGCAGCGTTCGTAAGAAACGTTTTCGTTCGACCATTTTTTCTCCGACTCCCCAGATTACCCCCTGCGACCTCACAAACTTTACCTCTTTATAATATTAGTATAGATAGATAATATAATTAGTTAATAGCTTTTGCCCGCGACTTCGTACGCGTGGAATAGTTATTTTGGGCTAAGACGCAGCGGAAGCTCTCCAAAGGAAAAAAACCCCGATTTTAAAACATTTTTCATCGTTGCTCCGCTTCTATTGGTATTATTACTAGCCGACCCGTGCCCACTTCGTTCGGCGGTAAACATTTATAAAAAAAAAAAACTCCTTTTTGTGACTTAAATATAAAAGTTAGACATATGCTGTCGCTGACTTTTTTCTAGGCATTATCAAGCTCTACAACTTTTCTCTGGTACACAATCATCTCTCATATAAGGCAGCGTTCGTAAGAAATGTTTTCGTTCGACCGTTTCTTCTTCGATTTACTTTACAAATCCGACTACCACAAAAAAGTCTTTTCATTTTTCGGGTTAATATATTATAGCCTATGACACTCACAAATAACGTGGCTTTCTATTTGTAAAAAAAAAAATTCAAAATCGGTTTAATAGGTCAAGATATTACCCCCTACAACATCAGAAATTCACAAACCCATAAACTTTACCTCTTTATAATATTATATATAGTATAGATTATATTTAAAACTTTTGCATAGATTTTGATATTTTTATAAATTTTATTTCTTATACACTTAGTTTCTTATCGTTATAGACCCTTATGATTATTACAATTTGGTTTTAAGAATCTACGCGATTTAAGCACAACGCATTCAGTGATACTCATGTTTTGTCCTCTGTACTTAAAATATTGTCAAGATAATAAACGACGCGGACGAAGTCGTCGGTTTCAGCTAATGTATTTAAAAAATGGAGATGCGGGTATAGTTAGTTTACCATAAAAGTCCAAGAATATTTTTAATACTAACCCGTTCAATAGTTTGCCAAATCTCTACAGATATATTAGTTAAATCCGATATACTCGATAAATGTTGCAGATGTTCATCTTGGATCTGTAACAAATATGAGTAATTATTTATTAAAATAAATGGATCGCTTCGCCCGGCCCACAGAAAACTGACGTAAAGTAACAGTATTTGATTGATACCGCCGGAGGCACCCCTCCCATTCCTTTACCCGTCCCCTCCTCCTGTTTCCCTCCCCGCTCCCTCCAAACATAGGCTGGCGACGCACTTGTGACTCCCCTGGTGTTGCTAGTGTCTATGGACGGCGGTGATCACTTAATATCAGGTGATCCAACTGTTCGTTTGCATCCTATGGTATATTAAAAAAAGTTGATAGTCACATTTAACATATGAAATAATAATATCAAGACAAATAGTAATAAACAACAAAGAAAACCTTAGTTAAAATTTGTTCTAAAACTTTTAAAAGTATGGGAACAATACTTTTAAACGTAAAAAATCACATCTAAGTTGAATGAACAACATTACAGGGGCGCTTTTTAAGGCTAATCTTTACGTAACTGCTTATCGTCAGAATGCCGCACAGTCGAACAAACGGAAACGGGGTGCGGAACTGCGTGGCACGGTTCGATTAATTGCTTTCCTTATTATTACACCAGTTCGTTTTCACGTAAATCACCTGATGTTGAGTGTATATCAGTTTTATTTTTCTCCAGATAATTGGGTCTAACATTAAGCACCTATTTTTTCAAATTGAATTAGAATGAGAATCGACTAATGATTACCCTGTAAAAATATTGCTGGAGACTAACCAGTCGCACTATATAATTAAGATTCAGGAACGTGTTTATTGATTACTGGAACATTAATAGTGTATTTTCTATTTGTGTTTAATAATTTATTATATGTTACCTTTAACTGGCTTAATTCAGAATTAATGTGATTTCTGACTTACAAAATTGAGATCGATGTTTTCAAGTGTGAGCAAGGATGTAGTGTTTTCCAAAAAACACCGATAATAGTAATATGTATTATCGTATGGTGGATCTTTCACTAAACAAAGCATATACAGGGATGTTAATCTGAAAATAATATATATAATTAATATATTTATTAACACTTTTTTCGAGTACAGCGACAAAAGGATGCATCTTCATTAGCAAGTCAACTTATTCTTATACAACAGACTAGTAAGTACTTCGTTCCCTTGAGTACGGTGCTCGCCC
The DNA here is from genome assembly GCA_015888305.1 of Antheraea pernyi. Lineage (NCBI taxonomy): Eukaryota > Metazoa > Arthropoda > Insecta > Lepidoptera > Saturniidae > Antheraea > Antheraea pernyi. Next base: position 499,022 of record MU158854.1, read on the forward strand.
GATACAGTGACACAAAATCTTACATCACTGCGACAGCATTACACATATCACTGCGACAGCATTACACATATCACCTCCACACACGTGCACGCATACACGCTTACACATGCAAGTGGAAGGGTTTTATTTTTTCCCCTTATCAAACTGAAATAGTTTAGAATATTATCCGATACGAAATATATATAAGAGTTGTTGAGGTATGTATGCTTGGTACACATATATGTTTCAACAACTCATATATGTATGAATAGTTAGCTTAGCTTAGGTTAGCTCAGATAGGTCGCGAATTGCTTGTATCAGGCAACAGCCAAAGCCGAGGTGTGCCGCGCACCCTTGAGCTAGTTGTCAAAATAAAATCGGCTGAGTGCCTTAAGCGCTCGCCTTAGTAGTCCGGTAAAGCTGTTAAGACCTTGCTTGATTCCCGTAAGAATTGTGAAATATCTTCTATTTTTTAATTGTTGTATTGTCATAAGAAACTAACCTGTACAATATATTTACCAATTTTGTAATTTTTTTTCTTTACCTTTTTAACAAATTACCGTAGTTCATTTTTTTTATTATCACTTAACCCACATGGAAAAGAGTAATGATGTAAGGTATTCTCTGATAACCTCTCGATCTGACAGTAAATATATGCTAAAATTGGTGCAACCGTTTTTGTAGGTTAGCCCAGGCCAAAAACAGGTATGTAGGGTGGGGGGGAATAGGATAGGAAACTTCTGGGTACGAGGTAAGTAGGCAAGACCACAGGTTAGGACGGCGTAGGGTGTGAGTAGGTAGGGTTAGGGTTTGTAGGGTGGGGGAAAGGGGGGAGCACTGTAGGCAATCTCTGGGTTGCTTACCTACTGGGTGGGTAGGCGAGCCCAGGGGATACGTGGGCGTTGGGCTGTGTAGAGAGGTTGGGGGAAATAGGGTAGCTGAGGACGGAAGCGCCTTCAGGGAGGCTGAAGCGGGTGATAATGGCGAAGGAAAGAGGCGCGGGACGTAACCTTCCATTGCACGGGTTCGGCTCGTTGGGAGTCAGTTTGAAACCTAGGCTGCCTCAGTCAGGTATGGCGTGGATAAACACCTGGGGTGTCACGGAGCTTGCTCACGCTACCCCGTGGCACTCCTACAGTGCAGCGTACAGTTCATCGTGAATTTTTTTAGTCGGTAAGTGTCGCCTTCGGACTCCGTCCCGTTGCGTTTTAGTGGGTGGTCGAAACTACTCAAGCCCCCGCTGGCCTCTGAGTGTCCTATTTAGGATTCTTCTCCACGTTAAAAAAAATAGATATTAAATAACTACCATAGATTAAACGTAACTATCTATTATCTATATATTTTACTACAGATAGACAGAGGAAAAACAGGTAACAACATCTTAATGCTTCGTTTCTCAACCATTTTCTTTATTTATCTTTTTAATCTAGTAGCTTCTCGTTCGTTTGCTTAGAGTTCGTTTTTTTTCGTAATACTCAAACTTGAAAATTTAATGATTTCTCGGACTTCACTGGACGAGTTCTCGTATATATAAATGGGCGATGGTGAAACAGTTAAGTACCATTTTTTTATCAGTTTGTCAGCCGATTTTCACTACTTTTTTTTTATTGCTATTAATTGGCATTAATTTTATGAATAAAAAAATTGGATGAGGTTCGTTTTGTTGTCATACCATCGACGAGCCTTTATTTGTAACACTATTCTCGTTATATTCCCCAATCCTTACGCATTCTAATCTACAATATTTGTACACTCTTTGCCAAAAAAAAGCGAGCAGTGTTGAGAGAGAAAGTTGAAGAACTAATTATCGAAACCTACTTACATACCGGTTGCTGGTGGCTCCTGACATTGCCTCAAATGATCTAATAATTAATCGAAGAAGCGAATCAGGGCAGTATTTGTAACTCTCAGTCCGTCGAATTACACTGAATGGACAGACTCGTTGTGGACGCAATGCACCCGTATATATGTCCAATGTATGTGGCTGTGGTGTGCCTTCAACTGAGGTATCCCTCCACTCGACGAAGAAGTGATGCGGGAAAATAATCACATCGCAACGTACACCGCATTTTTTAGCCACAAAGTAATAAATTATTGCTACTACAAAAATATTCCCACAGTTATTTGTTAACACCTTAAAAAGAGTAACATTATATTACATAAATATACTGTATAAACTTATATATACTACTTATAAATAAATATGTGAAACACTTTTACATTATTTTATTGTAAACAAGCTGATACCTGCTACTTCGTATGCGCGTCACACCGCTTGTCCCATTTCTCTATGGCGAGAAAACATACATTTAATACAAAATTATTACATTTTTACACGTTCAGCCGTGAAGAAGTAGGGCAAGTGGTGTGGTGCTTATGTTTTTTCCTCTGTACATAAAATGTAATCTTAAGACGTAGATAAAATCGCGGGTATCAGCTAGTAATTTGTAAGAATTGTTAAAACAATCCCTACAAATCGACCACATTGTGTCACACTGAATAAGCAGTATAGGCAAGTGAATTAGAACATAACCCAAATACGGCCCACACAAACATAAGTTTCCGCTAACTTTTAAAGCAACCAGCATTATTTATTAAAACAGAAAATTTGGTCTACCATTATTAACCGACATCGAAAAAGGAGGAGGTTACTACGTTCGGTTGTATGTTTTTTTAAGTATGTTAATCGATATCTCCGTCAATTATGAACCGATTTTAATGATTCTTTTTTATTTGAATTGGTGATATTCAGAGGTGGTCCCATATAAATTTGAAGAAAATATTCAACCCGTAAAGGGGTGACATATCGTTTATTTGATTTTCACCCACTTCGTCTCTATGTATTTTCGTGAAATTGGAACCGATTTATTATATCCATTAGATACCAGATATATTTATGAACACTAAAAATGGAGAAATAAAATAATTTACAAAAAAAAAATTGTTGCAGGTAATAAAATATGTATACTCATGGGACACGAGAGTGGACCCATACTTTGTATGTAAATGATATGAATTTAGGTTGGCATTTACTTGAAATATATTATTAGGTAGTGCAAATATCAATATTTTTTTATTTAATATGGTTAATTTAATAATTCAGTTATTTTTCGCTTTCTAGTGCCTTATTAGTTTTTCACATCGCAGGCGGTTTATTTTTTTGTAATTTTTTCTTATTTTATAACATATACCACAATTAATGGCTAAAATTATTAAAAAGAATCTAAATTTTCATTGTTAACTTAATAAACCAAAATCCCAGAGCTGCCAGACCTAACTTATTTTTAAATGGATGAAACCTCATGATTTGATTAGTCTTTTATGTACTTATAACACGTTCGCAATAACAGAGTTCGAGATTGGGGGCAATGTATAGAGATATTGGGAGTCAAAGGTTATTAAGAAGAGGTGCTACTTTACTTATTTTTAAATGGCTCATTTTTATATATGTTGTGTATAATATCATTCTAAGGTATGAACCAGTGTCGCCAGGGGCACAACTTCTGCCAGACGCTTTAAAGCAGACTAAAAAATGAATGAACTTACTTTATTTTTAAATGCTTAATTTTTTAATATGTTATTCAGACAACTATTACAAAACTATATTTCTTCAGCCAGATAGATTGCAAGGGGCAAATATCCCACTAGACGTGAAAAATGGTCAGCTGTTAGTATGAGCGCAACACCTTAATGTATACCGTAGTCTGTGAGAACAACTGTTTATTTCGGCTACAACGTGCGATTTGTGAGCCAAATAATTTTATTTGCAGTCGTAAGACTGAAACTAGAAAAAGTAGACTGTACTGAAAAATAGCCTAGAAAATAATGGAAGAGAAACAATTATTAAAGCGTGCATTTTGTAAAGAGTCTGATTATTTTATTTAATACCTGTTCTATATCGAAAGTCTCAAGGCTCGCATATGATGTCACCCGCATACCTCTTTGATAGTAGATAACCTCAGTTATAGCTTCCAACACAGTTCTCTGAGAGATTAAGTTTTGAGCAACTTTTTCATGTATTTTTAATGCATGCTTTGTGGTCACAGGATCATTTTTTGTAAGCAATGCTTCCACTTCCTTGACTACATCTAACATCTATGGTAACACACATACATATAAATAACACTTTGAATAACATTAGAATTAAATATATGATCTGACTTGCCTTAACTATTACAATAAAATAACTGATTATGCTATGAAATACTTTTAACAATTGTTCATTAATATATGGAATACAGATGCTGACCATAGTTTATGTGTTGAATATAATTAGTCCTTACAATATACGTTATTTATGACTGAAATTACTTTTTAAGGTGTACTCCGGTGAAGCTGTTAAGACCTTGCTAGATCAATAGCGTAGTCAGTTCGAGAAAAAAAAAACTTTTTAAGGAAAAGAATATGATACCTTCACTTTCATATCTTCTTCAGAATAAATTTTAACAACATCTCTCCATTGCAAGAACAGGCACAAAACGACTTCTGGTGTTAGTTGCTGTTTCATTTGCATCTGTACCCATTTTATAGACAGAAATGCATATATCAAATACTGGAGTAAAACCTTTGCATAATACATTTCTGTTAAGGTATATGGTCTGGAATTTTATACAAATTCTTGTATATTTATCTGTTAAATAACAAATATCAGGATACCATAATCAAATATACTTGTATAATGTTATGGTTCAAGCACACCAAGTATGATATAGTTAAAATTTATATTTTAATACATTTCTCGCAATAGGTATCAAGTTAATCGTTTTACAGACTACTTTTATCAAACACAGGCATATCAAGACAGAGCATATCCGTGAGAAAGATTAGTAAAAAAAAAAACGAATATTAAATTTCATGCAAGATTAATTTGGCAGGTACATTGTAATGAATACATATTACAAGAGATGTGCAGTTATGATCAGCTTGCTTCAGTTTTGTAAAGCCTTCTCTCTATTGCACAGATCAATGACTGTGATTGACAAAAACAACTCAATATGAAACTGAAATTAACGAACCATCTGTCCTCTCCCCAATGTGCATAATCAAAAGTTTGCGAAAATGTAAAAGGAAAAAGCAATGAAATTTTAAATTATACAGTTACTGTGCAAAGCATTCTCTTATAAGGGTAGCAGGATGTTGATGATACAATTTAAAGTAATCGAAAACTTACATGATACCAGTGTTTTTATCAACAAATTCATGTCCCTTCCTTATTAGATCTTGTAGTATATAGATGGTATAATAATAACTCATATTGTTTGATAAAGCAATATTAAAAACATTTTTTACATCATACCTTATTGGTTCATCATCTAGGCTAAAAAATATGGGCAATAAAATTTTTACAAGTCCAGATATTGAACATTTCTTATAATGTACTACTCTTGATTCTTTAAATATGGTCACAAATGTACTACCAAATAATAATGATTTTCATTTGTTCCTATAGTTCCATAATTGACAACATTTTAACATGCATTATTTAAACAAATCCATATTAGACTTTTTGGAGGAATCTTAGTCTGTCATAGTAGTCATAAAGTGGGTTTTATTTTTTATACATAATCTTGTGTTATTTAACTATATATTTTGTAATATTAGTGGCATTTTATATAATATTGTTCAAGTATTGTGCATAAGTAAAGTAATAGCTAGCAGTAAGTGAAGGATGGAAAATAATATCACACAAATCCAGAGAAGCCACAAAAACTCCCTGGAAAGTTGTAACCAGGGGGCCACTGTCATATTAGAACACATAGTTGAAGGTGGTAGAGCCACGCTGTAGCTATTACTAGTTTCAGCATAAATGGGTCAGCTCGCCCGGGGTAGCACCACCCTCACACAGAATACGGACATGAAGTAACAGTGCTTGCATTGTTGCGTTTCGTTCAGTCAGCGAGAGCGCTGGAGGCCCACCTCCTTTCCCTTCCCCTTTCTCTACCCCTCCCCCATATACAGGCTGGCAACGCACTTACGACTCCCCTGCTGTTGCTAGTGTCTATGGACGGTAGTGATCACTTAACATCAGGTGACCCACCTGTTCGTCTACATTCTTTTGGCATAAAAAAAGAACATTGAAATTATCACAAAACTCTATATTATTATTATTACCTTCTAAGCAATGGCACTGCTATTGTAATAATACTGATTATTACATACTTGTCTAGATTATTAGAATAGAATATTATAACAACACATACATAACTTACCAATAATATTTTGGTGACATTAACATTATTTCAGAATAAATATTTTTCTTGATAGTATAAAAATTTTTAATCTCCTGGAACCATTTCGCCTTGCAGCTAAACATTGACACTATACGAAAAATATGTTCTGGTATTCTGAGAACAATATAACATTTACTTTGATATTTACAAACATTTTGTTCCATTTTTCACTACATAAGTATTTTAATGAAATATGTGAATATAGAATAAGGGTTGTCCATCACAGTCAACTATAAAAATTTTCTAGCAATAAAGCTGAAGTCACATAGTGTGAAGGTTTGGGAAAGCGTGATAGCGAGACAAATAAGAGACTGGAGTGACTCAGAATTAATTTGGGTTGATGCCTGGACGTGCAAAAACAGATGCCATTCTGAACTTCAGCAATGATGTGAAAAAATACAGACATGTACATGATATAAGAATTGGCATATGGTGTTTGTTGATCTGGAGATGGCTTATGATTGAGTATTCCAAGATGTTCTATGATGGGCTCTGAAAAAGAAAAGAGTGCCTGGAAAGGACTTATGACTTATTTGTTGTATGTAGAGTCAAGCCTAAACACATGTTAGGTCCGAAGCTGGAGTTACAGATAATTTCAATGTGGTGATAGGTTTGTACTAGGGTTTAGCTTTCAGCCCTTATTTATTCCTTCTTGTTGTGGAAGCATTAACATCAGACATACAGGAGACACCTTGGTGTTTGCTGATGATATTGTTCTTATTGGAGAAGATGTTGCCGAGATCCAGAGTAGACTGGGAAAATGGCTAGAAAAACTGGAGAATGTTGGTTTCAAAATCAGTAAAAGAAAATCTGAACATTTGTTTTATGACATTTATGGTCTATCCAATTTTCCCGCAATTCGGTTCATTGATCCAAAACAATTACGGCATAGGAAAGGATATGAGGAATAGGATAAACGCAAGGTGGATGAAATGGTGAAAGGTGTATAGGGTAGCTTGTGACCCACAAATGCTCTTGAAACTCAAATGGAAAGCTTATAAAACTAGTCACGAAGTATGCATCTGAGTGCTGGGTTACAAAGAGATGGATGAGAGAAAATTACATGTGGCATAGATGTGAATGTTAAGGATTTGTGGTATGACTAATGTATAAGATTAAGAATGAGTATATCAGAGGAAGTTTGAAAATAGCACCAGTGACAGAATTTGTAGAGTAATTGTAAAGTAAGAGGTTAGCATATTATGGACATGTCATGTGAAGTAATGAAAACCATGTAACTAGAAAAGTTTTCACTATGATGGTGGACGGATGTAAGAGTAGAGGAAGACTGAAAAAGGTGTGGATGGATTGTATGAAAAATGATATGTGTATAAGAGGTGTAATTACTGAGATGATATCTGACAGGGGTGAGTGGAAAAGGAAAACATGTTGTGCAGACCCTACTCAGGTGCGACAAGGATAAGAAGATAATTAGGAGTAATAAAACAATACTCATGTCTTAGATTTAAGATACATCATGTGTATCCAGTCTAAATGGAGTAGAATTTATATTACTATAACCATGAACATAATCAATTCCAATAATATCTACAGCTTGGCATTAGAAATTCACATCACAAATTTGGGGTTGTTTTTTTATAGGGATTGGTTACCCCTTTCAAAAGACACCCCCCTAACCCCACGGAAATGCATAGTTTTTTCTTATATGTATTTGAAGTTATGTGATTTTTCCTTCAGATGCGCATATTTAAGGTTTATAATACTATAATTTTGTTGTTTAATACATATTTATTGTTGTTTTATAATTTTTCACTATTATTTCAGGAAAATAAAACAAAAAAACAAATATAAATTATTTGTATGAAGTAAAACAGAATGTTTTCTAGATGTATTTTTTTTTAAATATTTCTACTATGTTTAATCCAAAACGAAACTGTCTCAATCCTAGAAAAAAATATAATATATATTATTTGTATGATCATAAAGCCTTTTCACACATAACACAGGCGAGCGAGCATACCAAATCCGATTAAGCCACGTTAGGTTAATAGAGGAATAGGGCGGGAGAGAAGCGAAGGTTGAGCGAAGCCGCCTCCACCCCTCAAACCCTTATTTCAGATTGCAAATTTCTAATGCAGCCCCATACCTGCTACCTAATTGATATCTTTGAAGTTTGAACTCTTAGTTTCAGTACTTCAGTGCACACATAAGTATGAAAAAAAATTTTGTTTTTCACAATGTATTTCTTTAATGCTCCAAAATAGAATAATAGTAGATCAACAATAAAAATGATTTTTATACAGATTTTCTGTATATTTACTTGTTATATAGTTTTCTATGTCTACAATGTTACATTGACTTTTTTATATTTTTTACTCACAGTTGTTTGAATTTTTCCCTCCAGAGGTAATCATTGTTATTAATCAAGTCATTAAAACCTTTGCAAGTCGAACCGAAATTAACAATATCACGATAATCATTATTTTTTAATATCAAAACAATTAATTCATTTGGTAAATTTGTTATAGACATTGTGTTAATTTCTTGTTGGAGTACACACTGTTGTCACACGAGAGGTTTATTTAACCCCTACGACAAGTTTAACCTAGACAATAACAATATTACATCCATGTAAATCTAAACATTTGAATAAATGAACAAGAAAAAATATTTTTTTTCAGTGAACTAAACAATAAGCAGTAGTGATCACTTTTTTTTTTTTTTTTTTTTTTTTTTTTTTTTGCCAAGCGGGGCAACAAATCAGGAATTTTAAGCATACAAAGTTTTCGTATTAAGATATGTAGGAGGACATTATCATATGCTGATTTAATATCCAAAACCACTGATAGAGTGGATTTATTATTTGAAAATGCAATTCTAATATCAGTAGTGAGAATACTAATACAATCCAATGTACTTTTGCCTTTTCGAAAACCAAATTGACTCTTAGAAAATAATTCATGGCTTTCAAGAAACCATTCTAGGCGATTTTTCACTAAACGTTCAGTTACTTTAAGTAACACTGATGACATTGCAATGGGCCTATAAGATGATACATCTGATGGTAATTTATTAGGTTTTAGTACTGGCAATACCAATTGTGATTTCCATGATAAAGGAACAATTCCTGTCATCATGACAGTGTTTATTATTTCTAAAAAATAACCTAAAGCCTGTTCACCAAGATTGGAGAGAAATGAATATAGAATACCGTCTGACCCAGGTGATGTATCTTTGGTACATGATAAAACCCCTTTTAATTCACTGATAGAAAACAAATTATTGATGGTGGAACTATTCCCTATAATAGGTGGCATAGAATTTAATAGATCGTCTGTAATCTGATCTTTAAATGGCACCGTAGGTGGGGCCAGATGGTCCATGAAACTTTCAGCCATTGAAGGAGGAAGTTTTGAAAGGCTAGAATTATCCATTCCACATCTAAACCGTCTAATATTACGCCACACTTCTGATGGACTAGTTGAAGGTGAAATCGAAATACAAAATTTATTCCAACCAGCCTGTTTTTTTTCCCTTAATAATTTTTTGGTATTTTTCATAATATAAGTCAAAATTTTAAAATTTTCTGAAGTCATTGCATGGTTGTAATTTAACTCTGCTTCTTTTCTCTTTTTTACAGCTTCTGTGCATTCATTATCCCACCAGGGAGGAGATGATATATGAAATGAAGAAGATTTTTTCAAGGGAAATATAACATCTGCAGTATTAATTAAAAGTGTGGAAAAAGCATCTGCACACAAGCCTATACTTTCAGAAAAATTTGGCAATGAAGAAATTTCATTTTCTACAGCTGTCTTAAATGTACTCCAATTTTCCTTATGTAACCTATGCCTTATACGAGACTTATGAATAGTATTCTTACATTTAAATTTAAAATTACTTAAAGATATAAGGATAGGAAAATGGTCACTTCCATAAGTGTATGGAAGAGTACACCATGTAGTCAAACATGCTAAATTAGAGCTACAAATAGAAATATCAATTGCACTAACATTATCAGAAGGATTAGAACGTCGAGTTGGTGATCCTGTGTTTAATATACATAAGTTTTGATGATTAAGAATATCTAACAATCTATTGCCATAACTGGTTGAATATGAGCTACCCCATGATTGATGATGACAATTAAAGTCCCCCATTACTAAAATTGGTTTAGGAAGGGAAGAAAATATATTATTAATTTCAGAGAGAGCAGAGGATGAAGGGTGTGGTATGTACAAAGAAACAAAACAGATACTGTTTAATTGGATAGCTACTATGGAAAAATTATCGAAATGGGGAAGAGAAATAACAGAGTAAGAAAATGTATTCCTGACCAGAATAGCTGCCCCTCCATAGCCATCCTGACGGTCATCCCTTACACAAAAAAAACCATTCATTTTAAACACAGCTCTTGGCTTAAGCCAAGTCTCAGATAAAGAAACTAAAATCGGTTTATATTTGTTTAGCAAATAAATCAAATCACTTTTCTTGTTGGTGAGGCTTCGAGCATTCCATTGAATTATCAGATGATCCATTATTGGGTAAATTTAAGTAGGGCAAAAGAGATGTAACCTCGTTGGACGGTATTATTTGGGACTGAGTTAAAAATTTAATAAGAGCTATAATAATTTTACCTATAGAAAGATCATCATTTTCATTTGTATTTTTTAGAGCACATCCATTTTGTGAAGAAGTTGTGTTGTAATCTTTTATAAGTTCTCTATGTTCTAGTTGGTTATAACCATGATTAACTTTAGGTGTTCTACGAGGTTCTCGATACACTGTTTTTTTATATGACACTGGAGTAGTTTTCTTATCAGATTCAGAACTAATAAATCTAGGCACATTTGAAGCAAGAACATCAGAATACGGACGGGAAACAGGATGATGCATTTTTGATGCTTCTGGATAAGACATACAGTTTTGAGCCATTGTAATTTTAATTTGTTTCTGTCTATTGTACTCTGGACACGACTTATTGGTTGCAAAATGACTTCCTCCGCACATACAACAATTGATATAATCTTCATCTATATTACAGGACTCACCAGTATGTTCCTTTCCACACTTATAACACTTTGGTTTTGAGCGACATTGTAACTTTGTATGGCCATATCGGCAACAGTTATAACATTGAATAGTAGGATAAGTATATAATTCAACTTGTAAGGCATTGAAGCACATAAATATTCGTTTAGGGAGTATCTGACCATCAAATGTTACAACAACACTTTGTGAAGGTTTCCAGACAGTAGCACCATCAACATTGACCTTATAGTTTATTCGTCTAACTTTTAAAATTTTACCACAACCAATTGGAACATTAATATTTTCAATTATATCTTCTGGTGACCACTCAACAGGTACACCTCTAACCAAACCCATACGGGTAACATTAAATGTAGGAATAAAAGCCTTTAACTTATTTGACTCTAAACTCTTATGCCCTAAAAACAAGTTAGCATCACTGTAAGAAGAGAATGATAAAGTAATTCTGTTACGCCCTATACGTTTTAGACTACCATTAATTATGTTCTGTATACAATTATTTTTTAAAAATTTACCAAAAGTCACAGGGTGAATAGTTGTGCCATCGTTTGGTGAAGACTGAATTCGCTGTACATGTATGATATATGGTGAATTATCCGTTTCTGTGTATAAAGATCTCCCTACAGGTGTAGGATTCTTTATAGTACAGTCTTCAGCAATATTTGGAGTAGATTTGTTACTTAAAATAATGTCTGAATTTGGATTAGAAATTAAAGCTGGTTGTAAAAAACTAATCTTTTTTTCAGAAACAACTTCTGAGTCCAAACACTGGCAATCAGTAAATTTATTATCAAGTAAAGAACTATTCTTTTTCTTTCTTTTATTGCAATGCCTACATTTTTTTTGAAGATGGATACGCTTGTGTGGTCTTGGTTGAGATCGTGACCCGTCTGTGTCTACACTAGAATCATACGATCGGACATCGTCCGGTATATCCATAGGTGAATTATCGACAGTACAAGTAGATTTAACAATAACAAATTCACTTGCATAGGGTATTGTGCCCCCAGGATCCGGGGGCTCGTTCATGGCGTACAACTAAATAATTAAAAAAAAGAACTTACCTACTGAATGTTGAAATAATACAAAAAAAAAACAACTATAGAAATAATAATCTACACAAATATATACACAACTACACACTACTGATCATAAAATAGTTAAAATGAAATTTAAACGAAAAAACCGCGTCCGCCCTTTTCAATGTTTCCCGCGCTTTTTTTTTCAAGTGATCACTTTATATAACGTACTCTGTGCCTGTGGCACAGACTAATAATCGTACTAGTGCTCTGTGGTGACCGCAGAGTATAATAAAGTAGTGATAAGCAGGAATAGGGATCAAGAGTATATTAAGATAGGGATGTTCTTTTGACAATATATCTAATTTAGTATCGAACTGATACATAAATAAACGTTAAAGCGACGTTATATAGTAAAAAGTTCATATTTCACTGCTCGATACTAAGAAATAAAATGAAGATATCTAAAAGTGTTTGACTGGTCTTAGTCTATCATGTTGTGGCTATTATATTTTATTCATAATCTTATTTGAGTCTATATTTTGTAATCTAGGTGTCGTTTTAGAACACTGAAATAATCACAACACACTTGTAATATTAATACATACTCGACAATGATTGTAATAATCTACAAGATTGTTTGCCAAAAATATTAAAAAAACACAGTTATCAACAGTGCTGCCATCGACTTATCTAGTTCTCTACAAAACTGAATATACTCGGTAACTTTGACAAACGGGCGCGATATTGTTGTTAATATATTCGAAATCCTAAAGGTTAGCTTTTGACAAAAATGTTCATGTTTATTTAATATTAGCTGTGCCCGCGACTTCGTCCGCGTGGAACCTTATGTAAAAAACAGTGATTGATAGAGTTATCTGAATGTATTAAGTCCATTTACTTGTCTACTTTTCTCTCGTATTTACGCCGCGTCGTCATTAAAATGACAATAACTTTTGATGGAGTGGACCGATTTTAATGAAACAAATGCTAAGTTCTCAAAGATATGCTTTGTGATATTCTTGGTGTGATTTTATTGTAAACCAAGTACTTTAGCAGTGATGCGTGTTTATACAAACAGACAGACAGACAGACATTACTAAAAATGTTTGAAATGTAATTTATTACTTATTTCAAGACACCTGAAACAATTTTTTTCATGAACTATAGTTATGTTATTTTTCACTTGCTTAAAGGTACATAATACCGAACCCATTAAATCTATAAACTCATGAATCAGCAATAATAGTTGGAAAACGGGTTTTATACACGTTTAATTACAGAGAAAACACTATATTTATATTAAATAAAAAATATGTACACACTTAGTTGTAAAATTCTATTTACCCCATTCCATATAAAGTAAATCGTCTCCTGTGTTGGAAACTTTGTGAATAATTTACCATAATTACCATTCCAGAAAACCAATGGGTAACATTTAAGAAGAGTAGCTAGTATCAAATTACACAGAACTTTTACAAGAGAATATAATTCCAACCATGGAAGAAAATATTCTTTATTCCAATATTAACACTATGATTAAAAATTGCAGCGTAAATATGTTAATTGTTATATATCAGTATGTTAATATAATTAGAAATGGGTACCCAAAACATTTTACCTACATGGCTGGTTAGAAAATTCACGAAAGTTCGAGGAAGGTGTTCACTGTGTCAAAAAATTTGAATCAGCGTGCCGTTTTTGGACTGTCTTTTATTTTTTCCAATAGTTTCCTTCTCTGTACTATGGTGATTTGATTATTTTATATAAATTTGCTATAAACATAAATGATACCTATCTGTAGTCAAACTTAACTGATACCTAGTCACGAAAATATAAAACAAAATATTTTTATTAAAATTTAAATTATTTATAATAACTGTGTAGTGTTACAATTATAAATAATTAGCGGGTCCGGCAGACATTGTCTCGCCCTGATTATAAAAAAATCCTTAACAAATTATATGCCAAAACCTTCCTCATTAATCTCTTTATCTACTGGTGAAAACCGCATGAAAATCCGTTCAGTAGTTTTTGGGTTCATCTCGAACAGACAGACAGACAGACGCGGTGTAATATATAATATTATACTATACTAATATTATAAAGGACGATTTGTTTGTGTATAGTTGAACGTGGTAATCTCAGGAACTACTGGTTCTATTTGAAAAATTCTTTCATTGTTAGATAGCTCATTTATCGAGAAAGGCTATAGACGATATATAATCACGCTAAGAACAATAGGAGTGCAGCTCCAAAGATGAATGTTTCAAAATCTTTTTTTTTCCTTTTGAGAGCTTTCGCTGCGTGTAGCGTTAGCCCAAAGTAACTATTCCACGCGTACGAAGTCACAGGAACAGCTAGTCTAATGATATAGTTGAAACATATTGTAAAAAAAACCAACATGGGCGGCACCAATTTCTTAAAAATCTGGGCCATATTCCCTAAATATATAGAAAAAGATGACGAGATTTCGTTAAATACATTCAATAAAAATCAATCTTATTTGAAAGGTTAAACATATTTAGACGTTACTACTAGGTATGGATTAGGTAACATTAGAGTAACAAAAATATAACAGCTACACAGTTTCTGGTTTGATATACCTACAAGTTGCAACCAGAAGTTCTTGATAAAACATTTATGAATATGAATTAAATAAATAATGAATTCTACTTGTCAATATCTCTGATTCTCTCTAAGTTGTTTATAATATTTGGAATTGTGTATTAAAAGCTGTTGATATTTCTTGAAATAAATAAATAATAAATAAATTTATCTATTTTTTTCGATGTTGTAATCGATTATATGACGTATAAGTAAGTAATTAACAAATTACAATCATAAATTAAAATGTGCAGCTACTGACCAAAGCACATTCAAATAGATAGTTATAGTTAAGGTATGAATTAAAGGATGTGACCACCAATCACAATAAGGGCGAATAGTGACAACTAAACTTTAACCTATTAGGCATGACCACTGATCGAAATGTGATGATCAATGATAATTTAATAAAAAGCTGTAATTACGTCATAAGCACTTCGCCAGCGCCTTGCTAAAACTTGGTAAGGTGTCCCATCAATCCGCCCGTATCAAAGGAACATATAACTATTTCTTTTTCACCACCGATATTGAGAATATACCACCTGACTTCCACATTTTATCTAAAACAGTGTGGCGTTACAATATTACTTTATGTATGTGTGCGTTATCGTGCCATTTGTTTTGTCAAAATGTCATGTAGGTAATTGGTATCTACAGCTTTTTAGTTATACCTAATATCATTGGATCTAATAAATAAGAATTACTATTCTTACTACGATTGCATAATATCACGAGTGCGACTATCATTCTCCGGAGAGCTCGAATGAGAGTGAGCATCTGCAATGGTTCTCACGGTGTCACGGAGGAAGCAAGCTCGAATTGCTTGAATCATCATCTTGTGCTATGTAAGATGTAAAGACAGCAAGAATGCAACTCGGCTGTTTCTATGTATCGCGATGATGTAACATGTGTGTAAACATTTACAATGTTTACATTTATTGACAGTTTGCAATATTTTTCTGCCCTTTTTTTATATATGATACCAATGTATTATAACTGTTGGAGACCAAAATTCCAAGAGAATCAGGGTTTCATAAGTTTGCTGCATCAACCAATTGTGATACAAATTAAATCATTCACAAAAGAATGTTAGATATATCTACACCATTTTTATAATAATCTAGTTAGTATCTACTTCTTTCTCGTGAATATTATTTTATTGTTTCATGGGCACAACCTCTTATCTGAATTAGTTGTGAGTTGTATATTTTTTGTACTTATAAATTTTTATTATTAGGTACTAAACCCCTACAACCTTCTTCTGGATTTTAAGTTACCTCACTTATCTCTGTTAATTTTTATCACGTTAGCTTAGCCCATATGTAGTCTATAATGCATTGCGAAGTACTCCGTATATTCGCATATGTCGTTAGACCCATTTCGATATTAGTTTTTTTTTTATACTACGATGGTAGCAAATAAGCATGTGGGCCGCCTGATGTTAAGCAGTCACCGCAACCTATAGACTCTTGCAGCACCAGAGATGTCACATGCGCGTTGCCGAACCTTTAATGTCCTATTTACTTTCCTCTTGAAGAACTCCATACTGTAGTCCCCAGGAAAAGCCTCAGCTGGACGCTCATTCTACAGTCGGAGTGTTCGTGGGAAGAAACTTCTCTGGAACCGGACCGTCCGAGACTATTTCGGTTCCAAGGCGTGAGGGTGAATTCCCTGCCGATGTCGAGCGGTTCGATGATGGAAAGTAGACACAGGCATAATGTTGAACAATTCCTCGGAACACAACTCATTATACAAACGGTAGAACACATATAAAGAGGCGACGTCTCTCCTTAAACTTAATGATTCGATACCGTTTGTGAGCTTGGGATCGCCAACAATTCTCACAGCTCGTCTTTGAGCTGAGTCAAATGACCCAGACAGTTGGTGCTCCCGCCCAGAGATGACAACAGTACTCCATATGGGGTCGGACTTGCGTTTTGTACAACAGCAGTCATTGTCCATAATGTAATTTACATATCAGAATTTAAAAAAACGTTTTTGTTCGATATTCATTAGACCCTAATATTGTATCAGGGTATCATTAGTACAATCTAATGGATCGATTAAACATAATAATACCCCATTCTACACAGAGTACGTTTAATTTGTCACGCAACATTCAACACAACACAACTCACAATAATATATTACATTCTCATATAGGTAATCTATATAAAGTAAATGTGTAGTTAAATATAAGTTTAAAACAAAGAAGGGGAGTGAATACATCATCAGGTTTTCTAAGATACATTTTTATGTATGTCGTCGGTGCCTTGTGATAATTACTAAGATTTCAGGCGATGAAATGGCATTCGTTTACAGTTGTTGCTTTTGGTTTTCGCTAAGACTGGGAGGAATTTTTATAGGACTATTTTCAATGGTACGTACGCATTTGCCTTATTATTTCATAAAATAAATTGGTTGCTTGTGAAGTCGGTTTACGGACGATAATTTTACGTGATAACGTGATACGAAAACGTTGATGAAAAATTGTATTCTTTTATGAATTGAGTTGAATTAAGTATTATCACTGAATTGTCATTATTTTGTATAATACAAAGGAGTTAGTTGAAAATCACAACCTTTTCGATAGATTTACATTTATTTGCACTCGTTAATTCAAATATTTTTTTACTTAAACTATACAGATTAATTAGATGCGTCACAAGCCGAACGCTTAGGTCGATCGCGCCTCTCTATCGCTTGTTACGTGCTATTTTTTTTGTCATAGTTGGCAAACGAACAGGTGGGTCACCTGATGTTAAGTGATCACCACCGTCCATGGACACCAACAACACCAGAGGAGTCGCAAGTGCGTTGTCACCCTTTGGAGGGAAGGGCTAGAGGAGGGAGAGGGAGAGGAGAGAGGAGGGAGAGGAGGGGAGGTGGGCATCCGGCGCTCTCACTGACCGAACGAAACGCAACAATGCAAGCACTGTTACTTCACGTCGGTTTTCTGCGAGAGGGTGGTACTTCCCCGGACGAGCCGACCCATTCATGCTGAAACCAGTAATAGCTTCAGTGAGGCTCTACCACCATCAAAAACTAGGCTCAGGCGGAACGTGACAATGAGTCATACTTTTTCGTGCGTGCAGCCGGCGTTCATTGACTTATAAGACGTCATCGCGTCAAAAATATTGATGTCTCATTTATAACCTCATTAATCTGAATATCTATTTCGAGTTACAATATATAAATTTATTTTAGGTTCAAGGTGTAGTGACGCTGATCATTTGTTGTTTAGCAAACAATCACATACAACAGATTAAGGATGATATTTCATACTGGATAAATAATTTAAATGTTATATACGCTGAAGATTATTTAATAAACATAATAGAAGGTATGCTCTAATGATATATTATGTCACGTAGAACGAGGTAACATGGTCGCATTCCATATGGATAATAACATTCTAAGTCAGGGGTCGTCATAATTGTCTGGCCAACGGTGACATAGAAACATGTGAGGTACAACTGCGGGCCGCACATTCATGGATTGGGTAACTGATACCATCAATCAATTGATATATTTTTATTAACTGTAAAATTTCAATTGCCCTATAAATGTTGTATGACAATAACAACCTGTGAAATTATTTATTTGATAGCCCCATTGGCTAACCATTAATTGTTTGTCGAGCAATTAAAAATCCAAGTAAGAATTACTTTAGATGTTGGTGAAGGAAAACATCCATGAAACCACATGATGGTAGAACTTTATCTAAGCTTGTATGGTTAGGTACTAGCCTCAAGTTGCAAATCTGTCACCAAACACCTATGGGTATGTTCCGGCAGCTTCCCTTGAGAACCAGTCTCCCTCTAGGTTTAAAGTGTCTACCACCTTAGGTCAAACATATTTAACATTTTTGAAGGCGTGTTCATATAATATACACTCATCAAAAAAGTCTAAGCAACATGTACTAATTTAAATTTTAGGATGGTTCTTCACATTATAACGTTGTATTTTATTTTTAAAATAATATCTTTAGGGTTCTATGATGTAAAAATAACAGCTGTTGTCTTTATAAGTTCTTTTAATAACAGAAATGAACAATATTAGAATATACTGTAGTTACTAAGATACATAAGAAACTAAACTTTTTTTTTACAAAATTAAATTTCTAAAGAAAATGTATTTATTGTGAAAGAATAGAACAATTTAATACAAAATATGGTCTCCTCTGCTATTCAGAACTTGTCGGCAACGATTATTCATTGAATTAATGAGACTGTTTATGTCATCTTGCGGTATTCGCTTCCAATGGAATTGTAGCAAATCCTTCAGCTGTTGGGTTGTTGTTGCTCCGTCCAAGTCCTTCAAAACACGTCTCTGGAGCATGTCCCATGCGTGCTCGATGGGGTTGAGATCTGGCGATTGTGCAGGCCAGGGCAATACCCGGATGTTCTCCGTTGCAAAGTATTCACTGGTTCGCCGAGCTGTATGTGAACGCGCATTGTCATGCATTAACCTAAAATCGGAGCCAAAGGTTTGTGCAAATGGGTAGACATAAGGTCTGAGAATATCCTCAATGTAATTTTCAGCATTCATGTTTCCATTTACAAAAACGAGCTCAGTTCGCCTGTTCTTCATAATACCCGCCCATAACATAACTGTTGAGCCGCTGTATGGATGAACTTCCTGAACGCACCTGAGCCTTTCAGTATTTCCGGGCCGACGATACACTCGCACCCTTCTTGTATCAGGCTTAAACCCGAATCGCGACTCATCGGAAAACATAATTTTATCCCATTGTTCCTGGGTCCATGTTATGCGTTCTCTACACCATTCATATCGACGAGCGCGATTCCCGTGACGTATCGGTGGGCACCTGATTGGGCGTCGAGCTCGTAGGCCGTACTCATGCAGTCGATTTCGCACAGTTTGAGGACTTACATCAACACCACTTGAAATTTGTAGCCTCAAACTTATCTCTCGAGCGGTTAACATCGGCTGGCGTCTTGCAGTCAGTTGTATGTACCGGTCTTGCTGAGTGGTTATACTCCTTTTACGGCCTGGATGCTGTCCAGCGGGTTCTCCTGTATTATTGTAGCGCTGCCAAAGACGACAAATAACACTTCTATGAATGCCAAAATGTCGAGATATCTGAGATTGATTACTTCCCGCTTGCAACATCCCTACAGCTCTTTGCATTTCATCTGCCATCAAATGACGTCGCTTCATAACGTAATGAATATCTAACAATTCAACTTTGTCGCTAACTTTATTTAAATGGTTGGTAAAATTATAAAATCAAGACTAAACGTAGCAATTAAAACGCACTTAAATTCAAACAAATTCGCTGTCATTTGAATTTTATGAAAAAACAAAACATAATCAATTTTTTTTTACAACCAGCCAGTATGTCATGAATAAAAAAAAGTTTACTTACCTACGCGCTTTGTTTGAGTAAATACTTAGAAATTAATTAATATAAGTGGTAAAATTTGTAATATCACGCGTGTTGCTTAGACTTTTTTAATGTGTGTATATATGTGAAAATCAATCACTGATTTTTCAATGGAGACTTTTAGTAATGGACTTGTCTTTCGAGGAAAAATATATATCCGTCTGACATCGAATATATCGTTCATTTTTTAAAAGGGCCAGAGACTTTATTAATGGCCAGCACGCTACAACATCAAATGAGATTGTGGTCGCATGCTAAATCCTATATAGTATAAAAAAAGTTACGTTTTCTTTACATATGCATTATAATTCACAGATAAAACTAATTTGTGAGCCAATATTTGTTGGTACTAACTACTTGAATAATTTATAACACCTTTCATATTAATCGTTTTACTTATTACAGAACCAGAAAAATACGTAAGATTGGGTTTATCTCTATCATCCATGTATATTGTCATATGCCTGATGTTTATTTGCGGAGCATATCTGGTATGAAATTTGTTAGAGTATTTAATGAATATTTTAAATACTCAAATATTTTCTTAATAAATTTATATTTAAGAACTTTGGAAAACATTATTGTACATACGGTAAAATTTTATAGAAATGTAATATTGTTGCAGTGTAATAATATTCTAATGGTTTGCTATATTTTATTGGAGCTGTTACGTCTTATTTTACTTTCAATATTAACAGTGACTGGATTGCTTTTGCTTAAATTAAATACCATGGACATTGGCATACTCATCGGTGCAAGTGTAGCCAGCGGCTTTCTACTGCGTAAGTTTTTTTTTTACAACGCTCTCTTCGCACTTTCGTAGTTCGCAATTTAGCCGGTGTGTGAACTGCACTAATCCTTGAGACATATCGTAATATTTGAAGAATGACGTTCTAGTTAATTTTATCAATTTAATTTATAAAACAGCTTCAAACCAGTAATTATTAATTCGACAACAACAATCTTAAATTTTAGAAAAGGTTTAAAAAAATACTTGATGGGTTTTAGCGTTAGGTACACCACAATTTCATTTGATGTTAAATCACGACGTGATCTAAGTTGGTAGAAACCTTAAATTTAGAGGGAAATTGGCTCTCAAATACTTCTATCGGAATACACATATAGGTAGAAACAGATGTTTAATTTGAGGGTGGTAGCTAGCCAGACAGGTTAGGTTATGTTCCCATGACAAGCGCTTAACGCGCGTTTACAACTGCATACATTTTATTCAGGCCGTACACATGCCAACGCACGTTTTAATAAACGCTCTGCAATTGTCAGCGCGAATCACCATATGAACACTATACAAACATTTTACTCGCGTTAAGCGCTTATCATGTGTACATAGCTTTAGAAAACACGTACTAATGTAAATGCTTATAATATTTCAGTGGGAATGTTCTATTTATGGATATGCGCAGCAAATCTACCAATTTTGATAAATGAGATGGAACGTGACGAACAAGCTGCTACCATTGTAAAATTACAGGAATTACTTGAAAAGAATAATTTGAAAACAAATAATAGCAGACTACCTAATAATTTACGTATAGATTACCATACCCCGATGGAGGGGTTATTTGTTATATCAAAAATTGTGCCTCCATCTGACAAGAAAGTGATTCCTTAAAGAATTTCAGTCGTTTACTAATTTTTTGGAACGGCATACCAGATACTTTTTATTATATGTAAGGCAAGCAGATTAATATAATTATTCTCATCGACGGACCATCATCAAAATCGAAAATAGGAATAAAGTAAATTGATGTTCATTTTATAAATAAACTACAAGTGTGCGCTAAAAATAAGCATTATCACAGGTACAATTAGTAAAAAATAAATTGATCAGATTTCCCTCCAGATAATTAAGAATAATCATTTATACAGTAATCTAATATCATATGAGAAAAGGGCAATCAAGAGAATGCCCATATTATCTATATTATAATAAAACTGTAGCAGGGTCAAATCTGTACATTAAATATTTTTTGAAAATTTTGATGTGGGCAGGCTTTGTTGTCGATATAGAAGCCAAAAATAACCCTTTTAAAATTTTTGTCTGTCTGTCTGTCTGTCCCTGTGAACGCGCATCACTCGGAAAGTACTGAACCGATTTTGACGAAACTTGGCACAGTGATAACTAATGTTACGAGATTACATTTAGGATACTTTTTGTCCCATAAAACGCAATGGATTCTCCAGGATCTGCCTGTTTGTCTATACCTTTAAACACGAATCACTCTGAAAGTACTGAACCAATTTAGATGAAATTTGGCACAGTTATAACCAATATCACAAGGTTACATCTAGGATACTTTTTATCTTATAAAACGCAAGGGATTCTCCAGGATAACGGACGAAAGTAAAAAAAATGTAGTTCATGATATTCTTGACGAATTTTGGTAAATTTTCTTTGTGCTATATATAGCAGACAGATTAGCTAAAAAATTAAGCTATATTTCCATATGTATGCTACTTCAAAAAAAAAAATACCAAAAAAAACGACCACCGTGATTCGAACCGTCGGCCCCGTCGAAACATTTAAAGCCCCGTACGTTACAACTGAGCTACGCCTACATGACATTTCTGTACGTAATTATCGACCACTTATGAAACATTTATGTAGACGAAACTGTCACTTATGTTGTTACATTTATTTCATTGTATAAAAAAATGTTTGCTAAACAAAGGTGACAAGATTTATTTATTTATCTATACTATAATAAAACTGTAACAAAGCCAAATCTGTACATTACAAGGTTACATTTAGGATACTTTTTGACCCATAAAACGCAAGGGGTTCTCCAGGATAACGAAAGAAAAGAAATTAGTTAATGTAACTAGACTTTTTTGCGACACTTTAGTATAAGAGCCAGCAACGTTGGAAGAACGAGAATTTGAGAAAAGTTGGTTCTTTAATATGAAGATATATTATGCCCTTCCAAACACGATTCAGGATACCTGGTAGCCGGTTAACGTTGTATTTTTTAATGCGAATTACACCTTTACAGATCAACATTTTGATTTATAAATAATTTAAGGAACATTTTTTGTCAGTAACTTTTATAAGTTTAACGTTTATACGTTATTAAAAACATGAATTTTTCACTGCCAGACAATTTTGTTATTGACAATAATGTGCCTGGTGATATTCTTTATAAACAAAATAATTCATTTCAAACCATTTTATTTTTTCCCTTGCAAAGAACATATTTCATTTTGTTAACCAGGCTCTTCCACAATTATGGCTATCTTTATTATACAGCCAGTGTTGCACTAAGCTAGAGTTATAACTAAGTTATTCTATACATAGGTTTTGGTAGGGGGTAGAGCCACGCTGAAGCTATTACTGGTTTCAGGATGAATGGGTCGGCTCGCCCGGGGGTAGTACCACCCTTTAACAAAAAGCCGACGGGAAGTAACAATGCTTGCATTAGTGCGTTTCGTTCGATTAGTGAGAGCACCGGAGAGGCCCACCTCTCTTCCCCTTCCTCCTCTCCCCTTCCGCTTCCTCCCCCTCCAACACAGGTTGGCAAGGCACTTACGACTCTCCTGGTGTTGCAAGTGTCTATGGACGGTAGTTATTACTTAACACCAGGTGACCCACCTGTCCGTTTGCCTCCTATGACATAAAAAAATACATTATATTTTTAATTTACCCTTTTTTATGTAGAAATAAAATAATATTAAAAAAAAGTATGTGTGTGTACTTATGTACACGCATTAGAAGTTATACTTCTTTGGCGTAACAAGTAAAAATCTTTTCAAAAATTTTATCTTGCGCCTTATTCTACGTTTGTAGAAAAAACGACACTAACAATAAAAAAAAGGTATTTAATACAATGAAAGTTTTAATATAAAGAAATACAAACAACAAATACAAAGAAACAAAATGTTGACTATAGCTAACTTCAGGGTGTCGGTTTTTCGTGACGGTGTGTGCGCGCAACGTAAAAATTTACTCTCATCATTTTTCCCTAACGCGCCAAAAGAAATATAACTTCAATAAAATTACAGATATCTTAACATGGTTTGAACATACTTCTTTATTTACAAAAAATTGCATCGGGCACATTATTGTTAATATCAAAAATGTCTGGCAATAATAAATTCACGTTTTAGTAGCGTTTAAAAGTTAGTGAAAAACAAAACATTCTAAAATTATATAAAGTTCAATATTTTTGCCTGTAAAGGTTTACCGGCAGCCAATTCGCTGTCGAAACCGTTGCCTAGCTCTTAGACAAATAGTCACAGGCAAGTGACAGATGACACATGTTGCTCATATCTTTTTAATATTTATGTTTTTCTTTAATACAATGTAGTGTGAAAAAGTTTTAATACAAGTTGAAAATAGTTATGATGTCATTCAGTGTTTAATTTATCATTATTTATTTTATGAATATATTTTAACGTTTAAATTACAATTTAACTCTATCAACTTGATATTTTATAATGTAAACTATACTGAGCGTATAGTAAACGCCTACAAAAAAGGGAAAGGAACTACGTTCCAACTGGAGGTCCATGGACCTCTCAAGCTTTTTTTACATTACTGCCAATATACGTAGGTTAGTTTTTATTTTAATTGAACCCGGTAGATGATGTTACGAACGGGTTGTAGGCTTATTGGGACAGAAGGTACTGGGACAACGTACTGGGAAGACATTTATCGGCAATATATGTAGGTTATTTGTTATCTTAATTGGACCTGGTAGGTGATGCTGCGAACGGGTTCAAAGCATATTTTAAAATATTTCTCACATACCAACTGAGTATATGTTTGAGTGAGTCCCTGGATAGTTGGGATTCACAATTTGAAACAGTAGGTATCGCTGCAATCGGGTTTTGAGATGTATTTAGATTTTTCGCGTTTAAAAGTACAATCGAAACCGGTAATAACCGATTTGGTGCAGACGAAGTCGCACGGGTCAGCTAGTTTACAAATAAAATCTTATAATTAATGCAAGTTTCGCAAACAAAACAATTCGTTATAGTCTTTACATACAATAAGAATGGAAATCTAACGTCTGTACCTTTTAGGTTATGTGAAAAAAAAATGTTCCAGGTATCTTGGAATAAGTCATAAAATACATTTTAATAATTTGTAGAAACGTCTGTCTGTCTGTTTTTCAGGCATCGCTGCTAAAGTACTGCATCATTACATAGTATAAAACAAAGTCCCCT
>MU158854.1:524875-617161 GCA_015888305.1 Antheraea pernyi
ACTAGGGTGTCATCCGCGTAGCAAATGAGGCGCGCTCCAGGAGCGAGGAATGAGGAGCGGGCCCAAGGCCGACCCCTGTGGAACCCCACAGGCCGTATTGCGTCGGGCCATCTGACCTCTGGCATCTACGAAAGCGACCTCTCTCTCCTCCAGGTACGTCTCCAACAGCCGCCGCAGGTACGGTGGCACTCCGAAAAAGCGGAGCGCCTCCCGTATGACACCATGCGGCAGACTGTTGAAGGCGTTGGCGATGTCCAAGGACACCGCCAATATTCTATCGCCCTGAGAGGTCGCCTCCGTGGAGACCTGCTTTAGGAAGGTCAGGGCGTCTAACGTTGAACGCCCTGACCGGAAGCCAAACTGCGCGTCCGACAAGTTCGGCCCCACTTCCTCGAGATGCCGGACGACCCGGGAGGCAACGATCCTCTCGAGCGCCTTCCCGGTGTCGTCCAGCAACACAAGGGGCCGGTACGCGGACGCGCAGCCCGGGGGGCGGCCTTCCTTCGGCATCAGGCAAAGCCGCCCCGTCTTCCAGGGCTTCGGGAACTGTCCAACCGCAAGACAGCGGTCAAACAGCTCCCGAAGCCACCCCCCTAGATGGCACAACGCGATGGCCAGCACGCGACCCGGGACCCCGTCAGGGCCGGGTGCCTTACGCCCAGCGGTGCGGAGGCGCTTAATCGCCCTCCCCATCTCAACTTTATCAACTTGATATTTTATAATGTAAACTATACTGAGCGTATAGTAAACGCCTACAAAAAGGGAAAGGAACTACGTTCCAACTGGAGGTCCATGGACCTCTCAAGCTTTTTTTACATTACTGCCAATATACGTAGGTTAGTTTTTATTTTAATTGAACCCGGTAGATGATGTTACGAACGGGTTGTAGGCTTATTGGGACAGAAGTTACTGGGACAACGTACTGGGAAGACATTTATCGGCAATATATGTAGGTTATTTGTTATCTTAATTGGACCTGGTAGGTGATGCTGCGAACGGGTTCAAAGCATATTTTAAAATATTTCTCACATACCAACTGGGTATATGTTTGAGTGAGTCCCTGGATATTTGGGATTCACAATTTGAAACAGTAGGTATCGCTGCAATCGGGTTTTGAGATGTATTTAGATTTTTCGCATTTAAAAGTACAATCGAAACCGGTAATAACCGATTTGGTGCAGACGAAGTCGCACGGGTCAGCTAGTAAGATAATAAAACGTTAATTTATTAATATAATAAGTAAGGAAAAATATTAGAACAATCGTTAGTTTCGAAAGGTAAACTATTTTAATGCATTAGTGTGTCATCTATTTTTGTGAAAACTTTTAAATAAGATCTACTTTTCTTCTTCATTATATAAGCTGTATCCGTGAAATTGAAAAATAAAAATCAAGGTTTTTCGTGTTTAAAATATGTAAACATTAGTGTCCACTACCTACTGTAGGAAATCCATACATTTTTTTTTGTACATCGTATAGAGTCATAGACCATACCCAGAACTACCGTGTTAACCTTCGCACATGTGGCAATTTCATATTAAAGCTCTGGAACATTGAAACTATCGAGGGTAGAGACTCCATAATGGTAACCAAACGTGAAATTAAACTTATGCCAGCTCGTGTGACAAGTAATATCTCAAGCCAACCTCATCCGTACGCGGTACTCCCGCATAATCAAGAATTCAGGTATGATATTTTTTTTTGTTCCTTTTCCGTATCCGCAATCAGTAGTACTATGAGCGGATTTGTTGAATGAGGAGTAAGTCTGGCCAAGTGTGTCCTCCATTGAGGACATCTACTTCCAGGGTTATATCATTTGACATGTAGTTGGTGTGTCTTTTCGTTTCAACCGTTTCACATATCTCTGTTGAATCAGTTCAGTTGTTAGAACATTTGGGTGGTTATTAAGCCTTTTTTGGTACTTAAATGCAGTCCTATGAATCTCTTCTTTAATGGTGGTCATACGAAGGTTTTCATGGATCTCGTTGTTAGTAATTAGCCATGGTGCCATAGATATGCTTCTAAGGATTATATTTTGCATGCGTTGTAGTACCATGATGTTGGAGTTGCTGGTGCCTCCCCAAAGTTGGATTCCATACAGCCACACGGGTTTAAGGATTGACTTTTAAATCAAGAGCTTATTGTCGGTTGAGAGCTTACTGTTGCGCCCCACAAGCCAGTATAGGTCTCTATACCGAATATTGAGTTCCTCTCTTTTTTTCTTGATGTGCTGTTGCCAAGTCAATCTTCGGTCTAGGTGCATTCCAAGGTATTTGACACTATTCTTGTGTGGGAGTGATATGTTTTCTAGTGTTACTGGTGGGCAGTCTCTCTTATTTAGAGTGAATGTAACTTGTACAGATTTGGTTGCGCTGGCTTTGATTTTCCATTTGTGTAGCCACTCACTCACTTTGTCGAGACCTTTTTGAAGCGTTTCAGTGGCTGTTATCGGGTTCTTGTTACTAGCCAAGATAGCTGTGTCATCTGCGAATGTAGCAATAGTGACATTTTCGATTTGTGGAAGGTCTGATGTATAAAGAATGTAAAGGATAGGCCCCAGTACTTATCCTTGGGGCACTCCCGCCTTAATTTCATGAAATACTGAGGTCACCTCATCCTCTTTCACCTGGAATAGCCTGTATGTTAGGTAAGAGTGCAGTAATAAATAGTAACTGTGTGGTAGGTTAGTCTTAATCTTCGAGAGTAATCCGTCATGCCAGACTTTGTCAAATGCTTGTTCTATATCAAGAAATAGAGAAGAGCAATATTCTCTATTTTCTAGGGTATTTCTAATTTTATTATACACTCTATGCACTTGCTCTACTGTGGAGTGATGCTTACGGAAGCCAAATTGATGGTTTGGTATGACATCATTTTCTATTAATAGTGGTAATATTCTACGTAACAGTACCTTTTCAAAAACCTTAGAGAGGATTGGTAGCAAACTTATAGGTCTATAAGATGAGACCTCATTGGCTGGCTTACCTGGTTTGTGTATCATTAGAATCTGAGATACTTTCCAAAGCATAGGAAAATATTGTAATCTAAGACATCCATTAAATAGGGCTGTGAGGAAAACTATTGCTTTTTTTGGTAGATGGATTAGTACTTCTTTAGTTATAAGATCGAAACCTGGAGCTTTTTTATCTTTCAATTCCCGTATTATCTTACATATTTCGCGAGGTGTTACTGGCTTTGTGATATGATATGGTATGATATGTGATAAAAAAATTGTATAGAACTGGACATACAGAAAAACCAGTTTTCAAAGTCGGGTAGTATATTATGAAAAGCAGTGGGTTTCGCCATAGTAATTGTAAAGCCTACTGCTGAGGGTACTAGCGATCCCCACTCATTCCTTCACTGTCATAACGGTTAAGAATTTTGATCCGATAATATTTTACTCACTATCGGAGTGAAATGTAGTCACTTCCACAGTTGGTTTAAAAATACAGCGCGGGAAGTTGAATTCACATCAAGTTAATAATAATTAAATTTTAATCGATATCGATAATACTGGTAAATGATGTATCAAGCTCCAATTGAATAGCGAATAAATTATTAGTTGAATAGTAACTGCCAATTTCAAATATACTTTGTCTTCTATACATTAAGGTTCTTTATGAAGTTTCATAAGTTTATTTCATTTACTTTAAATACGATTTATTTTAAATAAATACATAGATGATAATCGCCGATGGTGTGTGACACCTCTATTTAACATATTTTTATTTCTATAAGGAGATTTAACATTCCATTACTGGCTGTAGCTATTATTAGTTTCAGAACACCGACGTGAAGTAACAGTGCTTGCATTGTTGCGTTTCGTTCGGTCAGTGAGAGCGCCGGAGGCCCATCTCCTTCCCCCCTTTCCCTTCTCTTTTCTCATTTCCTTACCCTCCCCCATACACAGGCTGGCAATGGATTTGCGACTCCCTTGGTGTTGCTAGTGTCTATGGACGGTGGTGATCACTTAACATCAGGTGACCCACCTGTTCGTTTGCCTGCTTATAATATATGGATTACGTAAAATAAGTATCTACCTATATACAAACCGCTGTCGTAATGTTAAAAGGCGGTTAAGTACAAGTATGGGGTGCCCATGATCGATTGACGTGTCACGCCTACTTTGTACTTCTACTTGTCTCTTTCTTCCGTGATTTTCTGTAAACCGCTAATCATAAAAAAATTATCCGAGTATAATCAAAAATCTTCATTTATTATAATTTCGTAGGTAACTTTGGTTATAAGTGTGTACTTGAAGGGAGCTGCGAATGAGGAAATAATAAATAGGTGTTGTAATAAAAATGACGAGTTAAATGTTTTAAAATTTATACATATACTTCAAGTTGATAATGGATACCGCTACCGCGTTCGCTCTTGAATCTAACGGTGACATACGAGAAGTCGACTCCTCCCGCTATGATTATGGCTGACGCTTCAGTTCTGTCAGTTTCCCGTGCAATAACACACTGTAAAAAAAATAGTTTGTTAGTTTTAGTTTATCATTGCTTGTACAGTGATAATGCAAAGAATAATAACTATGTCATAACGTTTTGTGGTGCGAGTTGCGAGAACACTAATCAAAAACAAGGATAAACACCGGAAAATCTATATACATATTGCCACTCGTTTCATTTCAGCCAACAAGCCTATGGCGTATGTATACTGGCTGAAAACGTGAGAAACTAAAAGAAGACAAATTTATCATCATCGTATGGTGTTCACGACTTACTTGGGAACAAATATCTAGCGGCCGGTTAATTCTAATGCCTTACTTAATAATTACTACTTTCTTATTTGAACTTAAATGCAGCATATACTCCAAGAATAGTAATGAGCATGTTAGTTGTTACGTTAGTTAAAAATTGGATACAACAGCGAAAACATATACAACAATGGAATAATACTTAATCCACCTGTTGTCTGAGAATTAATTTATATGAATTCATGTACTTATTTTTAAATTTTATCTCTTTCTTAGGTAAAAACATAAAAATTGCCTACGTTACTTATGGCACTTCGTGCAAATGGTGATATCAGATGGGTATTAAAAAAAGAAAAGAGTATTTTAAAGATCATTATCGTATGTGACAAGTAAATATCAGTATTAGGGAAGTGTCAGTTTTAATCAGTTTATCAATTATACAGGAAGTTATTAATCGAGTATTAAAAAAGATTTTAGCGGTAATGTAAATAGAATCGTGGTAATTCAACAACGAGAAACATATAAGATGAAGAACAGTATTTGAAATTATTACTTTCCTGGATCTTGAATTGATAAGTGTTGTATTTTTTTATGATAGATCCTTTGAATATAGGCGTCCCAAAGTAGTTACTTTTATATTAAAAAAAGAACGATGACTCACCTTAATAACTTGTTGAGATGGGTTATTATAGAAGACTTCTTTTACTCGTTTCTTAAAAGGAATACCAGCGTAGTCAACTTTCTCTTGCCAAATCAAATGTGTGTTATAGCTCGTTCCCACAATCAAGTCGTTGCCCATGCATGATGAAATGTATATTGATACGAGAATACACAGCAATAATATGGACTTCATTATGTAAATGTTCTTAGAAACGTGTTTCTTCGATGGAAATGAAGTTGAATCTCAGACATAATTTGTTGTCAAACCTTATCGTAAGGTTCAGAACGTTTGTGTCAATAAATGATTTTACTTTATTGACCTCTCGTATACAACAGTCGTCAACAAAAGTATTTTTCGTATTATTCTTTAAATTATTGTTTGGATTTATATGTCGAATATAAATAATCAAAAATATACGCTTTTTAGGATTCGATTGTATTTTTGTGACGATATATCATACATTCTGTAAAATTTTGAGGAATTCACGTTGGAGACTACAGTGGAATTTAAATTTTTTCCATTTAATATATGATCTATAAACAGAGTTTTATAAAAATAAACAGCTATGCAGGTAAACGTGGAAAGTAAAACCAAATCAAAATATAAAATTTCATACAAATCGTTAGAGCAGTTCTAACGAACCAATCGATTGAAATAGGCACAAGGATGGCTGTCTTATTCGTTGTAGGCTTACTATTCGAAAAAGCATGATATAAATTCAGGTTACGTAATTTTTCGTAGGTCGTTCGTTTCTTTCTTTTTTAATTTAGCAATAATTCCAGACATATTAAAATAACGTTAAATTATTATTTAACATATTAAATTATTATTATTTGGTCTAGAAAGTCTACTAGTGTGAAGAGAGTGGGTAGAGCCACGCTGAAGCTATTACGGGTTTTAGCATTAATAGGTCGGTTCGCCCGGGGTAGTTCGTAAACTAACAGTGCTTGCATTGTTGCGTTTCGTTCGGTCAGTGAGAGCGCCGGATACCGAACTCCTTTCCCCTCCCCTCTTCCCCACTCCCCCTTCTCCCAAACACAGGCTGGCAACGCACTTGCGACTCCTTTGGTGTTGCAAGTGTCTATGGATGGTGGTGATCACTTAACCTCAGGTAACCCACCTGCTCTTTAGCCTAACATGTTATAAAAAAAAAGATACTAACTGGGATAAGTTTTCAATATTTGATCCAGAAATTCTACTAACTTCGAAACCTAACTTAAAAATCTGTGATTTTACCTACTACTACTACCTAGGTACCCTATATTACATTATACCTCTAAATGAACGAAGGAGAAATGAAAGGAAAGAAATTTTGTACAACATATAATAAATCGACGTAAATAAGCGACGTTAAGGTGGCAGTTATAGAAGTATGTACATGTCTTCCTATGTAGACATCATCTTTATTAGCCTATACAGTCATCCACTAGTGTATATAGTTGTGTGTAGTGTATATACATGTAGACGGTCCAACTGCCCGGGCGAGACTGATCCCCGTTCCCTTATCGTTACTTTTATGGGCTTCTTCGTGCTAGAGAGATGCACGTAATATTTATGTCAGTACATATACTTTTAGGCGGTAGAACAGGCATTTCTACTGATAGGCCCAAACTTCTTTTATTTAATCATTTATACAGATAGATACGGATACAGTAATTTTATGCGGATGAAGTCGCTAACATACGTACGTATAATATACATATTTTTTAAGTATTCCTTTATAATAATAGGTAAATTAGCTGTATCTTTATCTGAACGTATGTACCTACTATAGATACGTAAAATCGTTAATTAATGTTATAAGAACCTTTGACTCTAAGATAAACAGTATACAGTAAAGTCAATATAATATGCGGTGTTGTTACATTATAGATAAATAAGTTTTATTTCGTACTACCTGATACCAACGAGTTCGTTAAACTAATCTTATGATATATTTTATACAGAGGAAAAACCGTAAGCAAAAATTAAAGCAAAAATATAGTTTGCCTACAATATTTCTTTGTTTACAATTTTATCCGTCTAATTCCTTTTTCCTGAGCATGAGCACCACGCATTCTTCACTGCTTCTCCACGACAGGAAAACACACGAGAACATTGAGCTCGTGATGCTTATAAAAATTGTAGTTTCTTAAAACTTGAATAACTTTAATGTAAAAGATATCACTATATTTTTTTAATAAGGACCTTATAGGAAATGTCTAAGAAGTGAAGTGAAAAAAAATGACTAATCAACATATTTTGATATAACATGTACCCAAAACATTTTTTGTAAATATGCATAAGTGTCATTATTTTCGTGCAATAATTACTATACTCTTTGTTCATTACTAAGGTAGCGCTTGTAGGAGGAAGTCAAGTCGGCTTTTGTTTTCGAGTTCGAAGATTATTGGTAGTTTGAATTTTCTAGAAATATTTTTGGCTATGGAAGAATTCTTGTTTACGAAGGAATACTTCTATTAAATTGAATTATTTGACTGTATTATGTTCCTACAAAAATAAAAATAATTCTGAATGCATATTTTGGGATTCTAATAGTGTGAATTTTCATATTCCTTCTACACCATATTTGATCTAGTACCATTTGAAAGCTACTAAACCGATTTGCTGGATTTAAGCAATAAATAATTTAAACACAGACACAGCTTCAGCAAAGCAAATATGAAAGGAATATTTGATATTGTAAGGAGCTTACTTGAAAATAAACTTACATAGTAATTTTTACATGTTATGTTGACGATTTAACTTTTTCGTGTGATAAATATTTTAGTTGAAGTATCGTGTCGTGGCAAAAAAATGTATGAACCTATATTGTGAATACATGGTCTTATTAACAATATATAACTGATCATATTAAGTTATATTTTGTTAAAGACATGTTAAACAGATGATTAGAAGAATGAAAACAACAGAACAGATGTTTATAAGTAAGGCTATTAACTGTTATTTACTTATAGATTTTAATAAAAGGACTGAACATTCTCGTAATCAAATAGATACCGGTTACTGATTTCACTACTAGATAAAATACATTTAAATTCATATTAAATTTATTTTGTTCAATTTTTTACAAACGTGTATCTTTTAATGGCATTGCTATATTCATTATCTTTTTCATCATACAATATGCAATTATAAACAATTAAATAATGTAATACACTTTTTATTGGTAACCATATCATTGTTAAATACATTTCATAATACAAACACCTAATGATAAATGAGACAATAAATACACGTCTTAAACTGAACTGACTTGCATAGCGCTGAAACGCGACGTCGTCTCCAAATCCACTGTTTCACTATTTATCTGCGAACGAGTGTCAGAGTTGTCGCTGTTATGCAAAGATGTCATGGACATTTTCTCCTCTTTCATACTATTCGCGTCCATCGGGTTATCACTCGACTTTTGCTGTCCATCCACCATGTCTCCGCCCCCGCCGCCGAGTGAGTTCCATAGACCTTTAGACGAATCTTTCAGTGCGACCTTCTTCTCATTGGTTGAGGCTTTATCTTTGACATCTTTGGTCTTTTTACCAAGAACGGTGAATGAACTGAGCTTTGGTTTAGAGTTACGAGGTGCGACACCGCGCGTAATCGGAGTTACCTCTACCTCACCTTCTTCTGTGATTGATGTGAGCATGTCGTTAGAATCATTGGGTACTGCTTGTCCTGCTTGTATAGGTATATCGTCTGAAATAAAAGCATAAGTTTAGCGTATTATTACCTGACGTAAAAAAGGAAGAATATAAGTCAGTTTGTAGCCTGCACCTTTAGCGAATTGTCTTTTCGTTTAGTATAATTTGTGACTATACGATGCACCTTTATTTAAAATTCGGCATATAAAAACTCCATATTGCAAAAACGCCAAATGCCAATAAATGCCAATTTATTTCGTTATATAAACTTCGTTTTTATTAGATTATTTTTTTTATTTTTTACTGGCTACTTCTCTCAAATTCACACGTGATTTTTATTTACTAATGATTTTCGAATTGTTATTGTATATTATTCAAATACGACTTTATTTTATGATTCCTTAAATACTTATTTATTTACATTATATCCATTTTAATAACACTTATTCCAGATCATTGTTAGAGCTTATATACGCTTAAATAGGGTGATCTATGCTAATATCCCCATATTTTAAAGCGATATCTTGCATCGCAACAGAACTAGGGAAAGCGCCAGATGTCAACTCAGTGCTATGAACATATCTATCTCTTTAACTAATGCAAACAAAAAAAACTATGTTTTTTTAAATGTTACTCCCGGTTTTTACACGAAAATAAAAATGAATTATTGTTAATTTTGAAAATATGTAGTAATTAATTTTCTATATAAATTGATGCGTTTAATATCTTATTGGATATTAGTTCAATCCCCAAAACTATTTACGAAATAATCCGAATTTGAAATATAAACATACTTTAGAAGCGTGAAGTGCAATTACGCTAAATATGTACGAATATTATAACCCCACTTTTTTTTTGTCCCCTTTATGTGATATGCCCCAATTGTCATCCTATAAACTAACATGCACACAGCACAGATATACACTATCATTCACTTGTCCCAAACATTGACCAGCAACCGATGCCCTCTTTTCTGTTGCTTCTTTTATATACTATTTTAGTTGCATACACTCGGAGATCTTTTCAATCGTGACTATAGTTTATAACTCCTGTTTCTTATAAGTGCCGCATCGTCAGCATAGAGCAGGTAATTAGTTAGACCTTTAAATTATCCAGTTTTACTTCACGTTTACGAAACCTTTCTATTCACTTTAATAGTAATTGCTTTCTAATTACCAGTAACTTTATATGAACTTTATCCAATGCGATGGCTAACCCGATATCTGTATAGCATACGTATTGAAATTATGAATCCTTCCCTCAATAAAAATGTCCGATTTATCCAAAAATGGATATTGAGAAACAATATTCTGCTTCCTTGATGTAAATTAATGTAAAAAAAATCCCTTATATTATACCAGGTGACTGTTTAGACACTTGCAGTATTTTAGGATATGACACTTCATGGTCACTTTCAACATTAAAAATAATAATATTAAAATATATACTAATAAACAACCAAGAAAACCTAAGTTAAAGTTTTTTCTAAGACCTTCAAAAGTATAGCTACAAATGTGTAAATAAAATAATAAGTGGAATGACCGGTGCCAAAAGCTACAATGGGCGACCCGGAGTTAATAGCTTTCGATAGTGAAACGGGCAATAAACCCTTTTGTTTTGTTCCTGACGTTCCCACGTTCCCATTCAAATGAAAGCGAAATCACCTGACGGCCAATGACACTGTGCTTTAACGCGTAGAGGATTGCATATGATTTTTGAATTTTTCTAGATAATTAAGTCTTATTATTTTATAATATAATTAAGCACCTATTTTTTAAATTGATTTAGAACGAGCATAGAGTGCAAATAGTCCTCCATAAATATTGCCACTGTCTAAACAGTCACCTGGTATTTAACAAATGCAGTATATTATTTGTAAATAATCATTAATAAAAAAAATAAGATTCTCCTTACTTAAATATTGCAAAGGTTGTGATTATATTTTGCTAAGAGGTTGATGTTATCTACAGTCTGTGTATGTGAAAATTAAAGGTGTTGTGTCTCGTGTACAGTGCAGTACAGTGCATATAAATTAAGTTAGATGCATTCATAATGGCATATTTGATGACACCATATAATTATATTTTTTTTATGATACATACAAAATTTTATAGTATACATCATAATAAAGAAATTAATATTGTTCATGTGATAGAAAAGTTACATAAACAATTTCACCTGTTATTGTAAAGTAACAAGTAGCAAACTATATTAAAATTAAATATAAGACAGGGTGAATCAAAAGAGTACCATTAACAAGTGTCAGAGACAGACAGAGTAGAATAAAACAAACATATTATTAGCACGTAAATTTATAACAATATTAAAATTAAGTAGACTTAGTGAATATGAATCACTCACGAGTCCTATAGACCATATTTTATTTCTATTAAATTTTATATTGTAATAAATACATAGAAGGTCTTGGACGGTAATGAGTTATATATAAAATACCGTCAGTAACATATTTCTACTATTTTAAATATGTCCATTGCTATTTCGACAGTGTCAAGTGATAGTGTTAAGGTGCTCTGTGTATTTTGTGTTTCATAAGAACAGTGTCATCTCGTTTTACCCTTTATTTTTTAAAGTTCATTTACAATTCAACTATAGTCCAAATGAAATGTTGAACATGCATTTGGCAGCGTACAGTTTACTTCATCTGTTTGTAAAATAAATACAGATACTATATTAGCAAACATAAATTACGAAATAAAATATAAATGCGAAACAGAACACAGAAGGATTTTTTTTCGAACTGACTACGCTATTGGTCTTATTAGGCCTTTACAGCTTCACCGGACTATTTACAGCTTTACCGGACTACTTACAGCTTCACCGGACTATTTACAGCTTCACCTGAATATTTACAGCTTCACCTGACTATTTACAGCTTCACTGGACTAGATATAGGATGATAATAAGAGAATATGTTAACTATTGTAATATTCATATAGGCCATTGTGATGTGCGAGTTTCTATAATGCCCGATTATAGTTCAACTCACACGATATGATTTTGTTTTAAAGAAAATAAACTATTTGTAATGAAACATCACAATTATCAATGCAACAAGCCCAGAAACTGCTTAGTAAATTAATGATAATAAAGTTTCTTCATACAATATTTTTTTTATATCTTATGTACATTTAAAATAAACACAACATGAAACCAAAACATACGATCTAAGATCTATTATTGCCAATTTAGATTTCTCTGTATCATGGCAGTTGGTTTACCTCCTAATAATAACCCGTGTGAGATAACCAGATATCTGATATATCTCACTAACAAGACAAAATGTTCCAACTCAATTTTCAGATATGAAACCTATTAATACCTGAACTTAGAACTATAATTGACTAAATATTGGCTTTATTAGTGATAGACTGCAAGGACTAATACACGTTACATGTATAATATCACTACATATTATAAAACAAAGTCCTCTGCCACGTCCGTCTGTTTGTTTGTCTGTTCGCAATAAACTGAAAAACAACTGAACGGATTTTCATGCAGCTTTCTCCAGTAATAAAGTGATTCATGAGAAAGGTTTAGGTATATAATTTGTCAAGGTTTTTTTTTATTATAAGTGCGTGACTACAAACGCCGGACCAGCTATTATTTATATATGACAAAATAAAAAATACACTCTTACCTGGTAACTTCTTAGTACGGAATGATGCATTAGTAATCATAGATTTGGACATTGTTACTGTTGTAGTTGCTGGTGATAGCGCTACACTGATACCCATAGGTCCATCGTTTGGTTGACCTTAAAAAAATACAAAATTCATACCATAAGTATTAAGTAGCTACAAAACTACATAAAAGCTCACACCAAAATATATCTGTGTGTAATTAAATTCACTATCGAACTATTTTCATTTATAACCTGTAATAAATAATAATAGGAGTGTAGACTGTCATTGCTAGTCTTTTCCTAATAATTACCTAACATTTATTATGTTTTTGAAGTGAAACTTCTTTAGGCGCATGAGGGTAAATGTTTTACATATGTAACGTCACGTAGGTATGCAATATAAGTGACGTCATTTGCAGTAAACGCAGATTTTTGAAGTCTCGGAAATCTAGTCTTAGATTTGTATAAATATAAACAAGACTTATAAATTAGTTCGCCAAAGAAGTTTCACTTCTGACATGTGTACTTTGTACGCACACACTTTTTTTTTAATTTATAGTAGGCCACCCGATGGTAAATGATCACCACCGTCCATAGACACTAGCAACACCAAGGGCGTCGCAAGTGCGTTGCCAGCCTGTGTTTGGGCGTAGGGAGGAGTAACGGATGGAGGAAGGGGGAAGAGGAGATGGGCCTCCGGCGCTGTCACTAACCGAACGAAACGCAATAATGCAAGCACTATTACTTCACGTCGGTTTTCTGTGGGTCGGGTGGTACTACCTCGGGCGAGTCGACCCATTCATGCTGAAACTAATAATAGCTTCAGCGTGGCTCTACCACCTACAATAAATGTTAAATACATAATACATCTACATGAACAGAAATCAATTAACAAATGTATATACACACATTACTTCAGAACGGTTACACGTATTTGGCCAATTCTTTTTTTTTTGTGTTTATAAATTATCACGTTTATATGAAGAATTTTTTTTAAATGGAAAAGTGAAATATTTTGTGTTACAAAACTTCCATATAAAAAAGTGAGTTACTGAGACAGATGTTTGTAGAGATATCTTCAGAAATATTGACAGATTGACGTTTAGTTGTTCAGTTATATAAACCTTATAAGTAAAGTCATCTCGTGTAATAAAATCAAACTGTAATTGTATCTAATATTTATCTGCTGTTCAAAATTTTTCTATTCATATATATGCTACTTAGAATACTACAATCAGCACGAGACACTGGCTGAATTGTGGATGCCTACAAGCGGCCGATTTGGTAAACAGATGAATTAACCACTAGTTAAGTATAGTTATTAAAAGTAAAAACATTATTGAATAACAAATAATTAACAAACATACATAAAGTTTTATATTTCCGCTTGTCACTTTAACTTATTCTTCATAAATGACTCCTGTGAAGAAAACTTCCCATTTTGTATAAATAAACCATTTTAGATGAGCCTAAAATCGACTACGATTGAGCGAAGCTAGATTAATGTTAATTATTCATGCAAATATATTAAAAGTATCTAATGAATACTAACCCGATGAGTTATTCTTCATGGAATTCATGACAGCACTAGTGACGAGCATTACGTCAGCATAGAGCTCATACTGTGCTCTCTCATCTATATCCATAATAGCTTGATAAGCAAGTGTGTAAAATTCATTGAACATTGCAAAGTATGAACCCTCAATCATTTCTAGCAATAAAGTCGATGACACTGGTATCCTAGGAACAGATTTTTTACTATTGGACCCTTGACCAACCTTCTTCTGAAACCCTTGTGTTACGATTCTGAAAAATTATGTATACACATTTTTTAGGGATGCCAGTTACAAAATCGAAAGCGTAAAAATAACTATACTAAGGACATTTTTAGTATTGGTAATCACCCTAATATGCTTTTAAAATTATTATAATCAGATTAAATTGATTCAAGATAATATCAAATATATATTATTTGTGGAACCTACAGACAGTAACTTGGATATACTATTCATTGTAATCTATTCCAATACCACGTCTATGAAAAGTCTTTTTGGTGTATGAAAAAGGTTCTCAGCTAGCACTGAGGTGGCGACAATATGTATGTCTTATAAGTGTCTTACATAACGTAGGGTAAGAACCTTGATGGCTTAGTTTATAGCGTGTACAGGCACTGTATCCATTGTAGGTTCAAATCCATGCAACTGAATCGGCGTTTTTGGTAAAGCATAACATCATGATAAAACCATAGCATGGTGGTAGGTATTTTTTAAGTTTTTTTATTTTTTATTGTAGCACAACAAAGTGACTGCACTGTGCCTGATGGTGAGCACAGTACACTCCAAAAACAATGGCGACTACCGAGAGATGCGTTATCCCTCGCCGGTCGCCGCTGTCATGCCGGCCTGCGTGAGCGAACAACCTCCGTCCGTGTCCAGAGGTGACCAGTGTTAATCATCTCACCGGTACTCGAACCACGGCGACAGTCATTCAAAACTGGATATGCATGAGCTGATCCCGAAACGCGACGCGAAGAACGAATCACTATTACGGTCTTTTTCGCTACATGGATGGTGGTCGTGACCCAGTCGGGCTTTGAAACCCTACCACCCCGCTGTCGCCATTGCCTCGTTGGTTACTCAGCAGGGTGCACCGCGTGCAGGTGAGGTTGACTTGGGTGTCTCAAGCTTAAGACGTTATGTGACACCCCTTACACCTACAGTCCGCTTTACTAGCTACCAGCCTCAAGTTGAAAGTCTGTCCCCAAGCACATGTTGGTGTGTCCTCCTTTAAGTTGAGTGTGTTTACTATCTCAGACCACACCATCACTTAACATCAAATGAGATTGTGCTCAAACGCTAAAACCTATTTGGTGTTATTAGAATAAAGTTAAATATGTATCGAATACTTGCTTTAAAAGGGTTTCGAATTCAATGCACCACGGTCGCTGAATGGTCGCCGTCTTGCTCTTTGGTTACGTTACGTTAGACTTGCGAAAAAGGATAACACGAACTTGCCTCGGTCGAGCGCGGTGCATTTAATTCGAACCCTTTTTAAACCAAGTATAAAACTTTTTTGTAATAACACCGATTAAGTATAAAAAAGAACATTCTAATTATTAGTCGTTTAACTTAAAAGTATATGACGATTTTCTTACCTAGATGCAGCGATACAGAAATGTCTCAACGCCAATTTAGGTAGCAAACTCAATTGACGATTATAGATAAATAACAGCGCTGAGATGACTTTCAAGCGATTCTGCGCGTTTATCGCTTCAACCTGAGCGAATGGACCCCAATTGACAAGTTTTGTGTTGCATTCTTCCCACCTTCGCAGAGAACTTTCAGTTAAAAATTGAGATCCCAAAGAGAGTGGCTGAAATGTATTGTAAATGTGTGTACTTATATTAAACTTGACATAGTATACATGACGTGATCTTAATCTTTAGCAAATAATTTAATTTGTGATTCTATATTTAAAAAAAAATCTTGTTTTTTTTCGCATATATGTTTTCAGAATAAAAACACACTAGGAGAGAGATGGCTGTGATTTTATATTTACTTCCCTTCCCCTTGACACGTTAGATGAGGATGTTATTATATGGTCATAAGCGTTAGTCATGTAATGATTTAGCTGCAATTAAGAGATTGAAAGAAAATGTCTAAATCCGTTAAATGCTGTTAATTCACTATATGCTCTATAAAATTGATAAGAAATTCCTTCTCCATCAAACCCAAAAGTCTATCTTTTTACACAAAGTATTAATTGCTCTAATCTCTTCGAATTGTAAACATTCTTGAAATAGATGTTCAAAATTTGGCATAGATATGTTACGAATATTAATGTAACAAGATACAATTTAATAGATTTACTTTAACCATCAGTGATACCTTTTGCTTACTCTTTCCAAAAAAACTTTCCCAGAATTATGTTAGTAGGAGTACTAGTGCAAATTGCAGCAAAACTAAAGGGCCGATCATGTAATATGTAAAGAAGCTTCGGGTCTATGCTTTGCTTATTTTAGATGACGTGGTTATGGAAATGATGGTGATTACAACAACTGTATTTTTTAACTTTTAAACTTGGAAGAGATTTTATAAAAATATATAGCAATTCCTAAACATAGGACGGAGGAGGGGTTGAGAACTTTGCTTACATGTGCTGACAAGAGGAAGAGGACGAAAATAACTAAAATTCTGCTAACTAGTGTTTGAATGACTGCTACCCATTGAAATTATTACACAAATTTAGTTTTGAATTGCATGTCCACTTATTTTGTAGACGCTATTGATAAAACTCGAATTTCATCTACTTCCCGAGAACTTTAGCCAGAACGAACCTGTTTTAATAACATAACATGTTTAATAAAATAAACAATAGAAATATATCTTTGAAATAAAATACCTGAAATAATTTATCAGAGATCCAGAGAACCAAGTCGACAACCTACTTCTAGATCGCTAATTTGCTAAATGGTAAAGTATCAGTCACATCTGCGTAATCATCACAATTTTAATTGGTATAGAATATGTCTCAAAAGCTTGTTTTTCAGCAAAAATAGTGCATGTAATCTTTTATTTTGAGTAAGTATCTTCATAAAACTGTTAAGAGATTAGGTGGT
Source organism: Antheraea pernyi (assembly GCA_015888305.1). Classification (NCBI taxonomy): domain Eukaryota; kingdom Metazoa; phylum Arthropoda; class Insecta; order Lepidoptera; family Saturniidae; genus Antheraea; species Antheraea pernyi. Next base: position 542,143 of record MU158854.1, read on the forward strand.
CATGGCTGAAGTATGAAGTGAACTGACACAGGCTAATTTTAAGTATGAGTACAAAAACTTATAATAATTTCTCTATTTACATTTTAATATTTCCAAGTCGGAATGTAAACAACATTTTCAGGATAGTGTAATTTTTACTTTAATTTTTTCAACTTTTTTTATATAATATGCATGTATTATTCTTTGTGAAGACTACGAGCATAATCGCATAATCGGTAATGAAATAAAATAATTTACCTCATGATAAATAGATGATTGAGCTAAAGATGGCAGTCTGAATGATACAACTTTTGGTTTACCAGTTTCATCCACTACTTCAAAGTTATATAAACCTGAAAAATAATTCACATAACGTTCATTAATACATTTTTTTTATTAAATATTCTTTTTCAATCCTTTTTCAAGCCAATATAAATCTATACAGATGGTAATAATGGATAGAGTGCTAGATTGAGCATGTGGAAAAATTTCATTTAAGTATGAAAGATAGACCAGCAATTAATTCAATAAGTACAATAAATATCATTACTGTTATATAAAAAAAAAATATTACAGTGATAATTACCAATAAGTAATGTTTCTATACATCTATATGTCTTCATATTTGGTTGGGCAGCACAACTCAAATAATTATAAATGAAAGTAGGTACAAACTGTAGTGTAAATCTTTGAAGCTCCACTTCCTTTGATCTATAGAAGCTGAATAGTTGTGTACAAACACTTTCTAGTATCTGTAATGATAGTTAACACAGGTAAGTTTCTGATGGAAGAAGGCATACACAAATTATATGTTTAAAATTAGAGACAAGAGTTGTGGTAAAATTTCATGCAGTTCCTATGTGTCAACCTTCCATTTAAGAAATGTATATTATTATTATACTAGTGGGTCCAGCCTTGTCCTGCCTTGATAATAAAAATAAAAATCCTAAAGTCAACAGCAGCACCACCTACCGGGTCCAATTGTGAATCTAAATCATTCTCGGATCCACTGGAACACGCACACAAAATTTCATCAAAATCGGCCCAGCCAGAAGAAATTTATATATAAAAATATCAATCCAAAAGTCTGAATTAACTTAAAGTAATTAAGTGGCTTTTCAGGGAAACAAAAATAAGTTGTTTTTATGTGCCCTTTGTTAGTTCTATTTAAATGGCTATAAGAGCAAAGATTTTTAGATGTTTGTTTTTCAACTATATAAATAGCAATAGCAAAATAGCAGTTACAGAAATAGTATGTCCCTTACATTAAAAAATAGATAAATGATAAGAAGTCATTTTATAGGCGTAAATTCAGTCAAGGACATAAGTGTTAGCTTCCAAAAAAGAAAATTCTTTAACTTTTTTATTCAATTTAACTTCATTATAATATCACATAATTATAACTTTGAAATTAAACCAACCAAATTTATTAAAACTTTCTTAGAATACACTAAAGTATGGTGTCAAAGCAAACATACTGACGACTGGGTAATACAATACATATAAATTGATATTTGTGTAAAGATTTCTTATAAATTCTTTTCTTTCTTTATAATTTCTTGTAGGTGGTAGAGCCACACTGAAGCTATTATTGGTTTCAGCACAAATGGGTGGGCTCGCCTAGGGTAGTACCACCCTATCATAAAAAACCGACGTGAAGTAACAGTGCTTGCATTGTTCTGTTTCATTAGGTCAGTGAGAGCACCGGAAGCCCACCTCCTCTCTCCTTTCCTCCTCCCTCCCTTTCCCCCAAACACAGGCTGGCAACGAACTTTCGACTCCCCTGGTTTTGTTAGTGTCTATGGACGGTTGTGATCACTTAACATCAGGTGACCCACCAGTTCGTTTGCCTACGGAAAAAAAAAATGTATGCATAGATTTTTTAAAATATATCTCAGATACATACCAGTCAGCAGATCTTAAAATTCTTAATACAAATCTTTATTTCACTAATGTTTTTACAAGATGGTAGTTTTATGGATGATCTTAATACATAAAAGGAGTAAAATCCAATTTTAGCTGAAACATTTTATGTTATTTTTCAAGATCTTCAAATTTTGTACATGGAAAATATGAAGATCATAAAAAATGACCTTATGGGTGGCAAAATTTGAACTTTGTTCTGAGTGTATAAAATTGGAAAGTTATAAAAAATTAAACATGTTATATGAATATTAAAATTGGATTTAGATCATTTCGAAATTTAACTACACATATATAGATAAGTTTGGAATGCATTCTCAACTAACACAGTAGTATCCCATTTACATCCTCAGTTTCTCATGCATTTCAGTCCACAAATAGAATTGAATCAAGTGGCGACTCAAGGAATCTCAATATTCAATTAACATACCTGTTCATATTGGCTTTCATTATCAAACCTATTGTTTCCATGTTCATTGTCATTGTAAATTAAATTAAATATAGCAGTTGCAATCTCATGGTTGTGTTCATGTTCTGATGCAAAACTTTTTAGTTCACTCTGTTGTAATGATGCATATTCATTCAACCATTCTGTTATCAAATGTCTCCACTCAGCCATTTTAATTTATTTTTTATAATTCACCTAAAAGCAATTGTGAGAATAAATAAGACAAAGATAGGAAACCAGGCAAACACCATAATTCATTCATTTAGTGTTAATTCCAGTATAAAACTTAATAATAATAAGAGATATACTATGTCATTCTGCTCATATTTTTTTATCACCAAAAGTACTTTCAATATTAGCGGGTCTTGAGCTTACTTCCTACAAACAAACAATTTTAACTTTTTACAATGACAATATAGTTATTTAATTGAATTATAATGTAGCAGTAGTTTTTATACATAAACAAAAACGCTTCTTTGTTTAGAATTATTTGCTCTTAACATATAATAGCTATGAGAAGGTCAATGCAATCAGTATTTTTTTTATGATGCATAAAACTAATGACTCAATCAAATCACAATCATCACATCATTCAAACGTAACATGTTAATTCGGTTTTATTTATTTATTTTATTATCAAGGTTAAAATATAAAAATGAATTGCATATGATATAACAACTAAACCAATTAGCTGTTTTATTGGATTCATGATTTAAAATACGTCACTATGTAATTTATCATAAATCCTTTTGTAATCTAATTCTTTATACACTTATTACAATCAATATGTTGTGTAAACAGTTGACGAGGTGATTGTATATTCTTCTTTCATGATCTTTAGACACTAAGTACGTAAAACGTTTTTACTGCCATTATTATTTTTCAAATGAATACAACAAAAATAAAGTAACATTCTTCAAATTATATCTAATACCATTACCAAGAAGATACCATAGGGCAATACACATTATTTACAATAAATAGAATGTTCTGTGAACTGAAATTATATTGATATTTATACACTCACTTTCCAAATGTATAACTATAAAATTAACTTATTTGTTGACATTCCGTGTTCACTACCACATTATTATACTGTTTATTTTTTTAGTTATTGGATAGTAAATCGACCTTATGCATATTGTAGTATTTTTTCGGATTTTATAATAAATAATAATACATACTGTCAAATGTAGTGTTGCCAGAAAATATACTTTTTATGGTAATTGTGCTAATAGCAATTAGTGGGTGGTTAGAAATAATGTTATGTGTTATAATTTTATACACGATGCAATGGATCGTTCATATTGAAACAGAGGGCTCTACGCAGAACACATATATAGGTATATTTGGGGGCGTGTTCATATAATATATATGTGAAAAACACTGATTTTGCAACCGAAACCTTAAATATTGGACTTGTCTGTCCAGGAAATATATATATATATATATTCGTGTCATCGAATATGTCAAATCGTCCCGTCGTCCCACGCACGAGGACGCCTATCGTGAGTTCCGCGCTACCGCTAGTCCTGCGTGACGATGCGTCCCACAGCCGTCGCCGCGCCTCGGCTGTCCACGACTTCGAGAAAAACCAAACAAGGCCCTTCTCAGGGCCAACCAGACCGACCACCGACGAACTCAGCACCGCCCACGAACCCTGTACCCTCTACATCGAAGACCACTGCACCGCTCACCGGACACCACACCATCGTGCCCGCAACTCGCTCTCTAACCTCAGAGGTGCGACAGAGGCCGTCTGGAGGAGAGTCTTCACAGACGTTTTATTCCGAGAGTGATGTGTCCACTCTCGCCGATCTAATCGCAGATCAGACGAGGTCGACGTCTGTGGGTATGATCCGCTGGATGGCGCTGTACCTGCGCCTCCAGGAGGCTGAGGGCGAGAGGAAGATACCTTCTAAAGAAGACATCGCGGCGCTTGAACTCGCCGCCAGGGGGATACTGAAGACGCCTCCAATATCTGACAGCCAAAAAAGCAAGATCAGCAATGTGTTAAGAACGCAAGATACTGAAGACACCACGCCGCGCGGAAAGCTAGCGGCGCAGGCGATCGCACCCTCGCCAGCGCCTACTTCGTCGCGAGGGGTTGTCAGTGTTAGTGCTAGTTGCTAGTGGTACACTCGAATTCGGTAGTCCGGTGAAGCTGTGAAGACCCTGCCGGGTCAATAGCGTAGTCAGTTCGAGGAAAAAAAAATACACTCGAATTCTGAATAGTTTTGTTGTTGTCGTTATTTTTTATTTTTATTGTTACTTGTTGATATTTGTTATTATTAGACCATTTAACTTCTAAAAATGATATATCTATGGAAAGCGTTGCCCCCTATATATCAATGTTTATTACAAATTATTTGCTTACTACGAATGTATTTAATTTACAATGACGCTATTGTAGTGACACGCATAATATCTACACAATATGTGCTACAAAATATATTCTATGGATAAAAACAAATTCTGTATAAAGCGGATCATTTAATTAATTTACGCGATCACCTAAAACTCACCAACGAGTTGATTAAACCATATGTGGAGTTATAACTGTCAAATACATAATACTGCGAACTGTTAATATTCTCGCTTTGTTTATTACTGTATCGTTTAGATACTATTGTCCATTTCTAGTTTGAATTGTTATTCTATTACTTCAGTGATAATTTAATTTTTATTGTCTGTTCATTATTATCTCTAATTCTTTGCATAAGTTATATGTATATATTTCGTATGAGTGGATATAACCGCTCAATTCAAACAAACAGGTTCTCATAAATTGACTGCCAAAGCGTTTACAAGTCAAAACAATCGGAGTTATATCTTTATGTCACATAAAAAAAAACTTTTGAAAGTTGTAACGTGGTCGTTATACTGCCATATGTCAATTACCTAATATAATGAGCAAATATCTCCTTGAATCATAATTAATTAAAAACGTTATATATTGATAATATCATGATAACTTAAAGATTAATAAGTGTCAATGCTAAATTTTAAGTTAAAAAATTTGAAATTAAAAAAATTGTTTTGTATTAATCTCTCGACTGAATACAGTAAATGTACAAGTACCAACTTGAAGCTATACTCAAAGCGGCCAAAATGTTTGACACGGACTGTAACGTGATCGGTCCATAGTACTCATTTGTTAATTTGGTTGTAGTTGTGGCAACACAGGTGAAATGGGATTTTTCTGCATTTATGTATTGTATTTAAAATTTTAATTATAGTTAACACCATATGGTGTTATTGTAACAAAAAATCGGTGTTATATAATCTTAGTTCTTTTTTATATAATATTTTTTTTGTTTCGGATTTTTCATAAACAATAATTAACATCTCTATCGTTATAGTCAGGGTTGTGCCACGTAGAAAAATGGTAACGTCAACGTCAAACTGAAGTTTTGCGGTCAAAATGCATTTGTATCCCTAGTCTTACGAAAATAAAGCGAAACTAATACTTAGTGAAGATATATTTTCTAAAAGTATAAGTTTTCATATTAAACAAAAGTACACCAATGGGTTCAACCCACAGTACCGAAATACCTGGAGGAGGTTGTGAAGGATACCATGTATTGCGGGTTTGTGTTTACCAGTGTTGGACAAGTATCATTTTTGTAACGTTGTTGTAACACGTCAATACATAATTTCACAGGTTCAAGACGGTTCACCGGGCCAAAAGGCTAAACTTGAGCCATTTTTTGACTTCATAGTAGCAATAGAGAACACTAGACTGGACCAAGATAATGATACATTAAAAGAATTATTAAAGACAAACATCGACAAAACTATAAAGATGCTTATTTATAGTAGTAAAACACAATTGGTGAGGGAAGTGATGATTACGCCAAGTGCTCACTGGGGAGGACAGGGCTTACTGGGTGTCAGTATAAAATTTTGTTCTTTCGAAGGTGCAAATGAAAATGTGTGGCATGTATTGGTAAGTAATGCAGTAAATTATTATAGATGAAATATTCTGTAGGAAAACAATTGATAAATACCTCATGTAATACCTATTTATAGTTCATATACTTGGGAACTTGTAATCATCTTAACTCTGTGATATTTTTTAAACTTATCTATACATATAATAAAAATGTAAATATCACGTGTCTGTACTTTTCAATTTTTGTAAAAATCTAGGATTTAGTAATAAAATACATTTCAATGTTTTTTAGAAATGTCTGCCTGTCTGTTCTTTTGCATGAACATGCATCACTGTTAAAGTTCTCCATAATAAAAGTTCCAATCCAAGTTCTCCAAGCATATCCTCGAGTGTAACTTAGTCTTTGTTTCATTAAAATTGGTCCACTCTATCAAAAGTTATTTGAATTACGGCTGGAGTTAATTAAGTATGAGAGAAAAGAAGATAATAAATTCAGTTGATTTTATTAGTCACAATTTTTTTACATTAGGTCCCAGGCGGGTGAAGTTACAGGCACAGCTAGTTAGTTAATATGATTACGAGCTAATTTATAATCAATAGCTAAACTCTAATTTTATAGACAAATTTTTATTGGTTTATACGGAAGGTAAACTAAGCTTTAATTAGTGAAATTTGTCATATTATAAATTTTCTCAGTAATAGAGTGGTACTAAACTGGAACCGATTGCCTGCCGAAATAGTATCTGCTAATTCTGTCCATAGTTTTAAAAACCGACTCGACAACTGGCTTGGACTAATAAACTCACTTTAATAAGTGAACATCTGCGAGTGACCAATACTCGACATAAAATTTCGACACAGTGTGATATAGATGTATCAGCAATTATGCTGCTTGTCTATTAACTATAAATCACTATAATACAATTGATGTTTCTGAATTCATAATGTTACAGGAAGTTCATCCGTCATCACCTGCAGAGCTTGCTGGTCTAAGGCCATTCTCTGATTATATAATAGGTGCAGATTCAATAATGCATGAAAGTGAAGATCTTTTTACCCTCATAGAGGCACATGAAGGCAGAGCACTGAAGTTGTATGTTTATAATGCAAATGATGATATATGTCGTGAAGTGTTAATAACTCCAAATCACACTTGGGGAGGTGAAGGTAGTCTAGGCTGTGGTATCGGGTATGGGTATTTACATAGGATTCCAGTGAGGAACACTCATACAACTACACAAAATGTGTATACTCCCCAAATGGTAAGTTTATATTAATTTATAAATATAGTGATGTTTAAACAGCGGGACTCAAACATTGAGTACTTACTATGAATAATGGCTTCATTGAAAAATTGATTAATAAATTTTAAAGTTTTTTTTAATTAGCTAAAGGATTATATGATTGCAGAAATGTAATTATACTTTCTCTGACTTATGTGAATGTTGAGCTAAAGAAACTAACCAGAATTTTCTGATTTTACTTGTATCAAAAATTAAATTTAGTTATAGGTCAAAGTTCATTCTAGTTGTGTCAAAGTATATGGTCAGCCTAGTTTCAAGATTGATGTCTAATTGTAGGTTTTGCTTGAGATTTTGTAAATTAATGAAATTATGTTCTAGGATTGTTTTCCATATGAGTAGTTTTAACTTAAAAATATTGAAGATTTATTTATTGATGAAGGTTTACATTTTTTTTTAAATTATATTTTACACATACAATATTGAAAATATTTAAATGTGGATCAATATTTGAAGTAATTAATTTATTTGTTTTGTAAAAATACACTATGTATTTTACAGGTGTCTCCACAAACAGGCAGCTTACAACAAAATATCACAACTGGTGTTGAGAATTTACATTTGACTGAAGAGAAGGCACCTCTTATTAACTATCAAGTTACAAGTACTCCGAGTGAACAAGTACAGCCCACACCTCCACCATTCCTGTCAGGGGTACCTATGGTTAACCCTGGCAACTTTCCGATGACTAACAATATACCACAGATGAATGCAGACCAAGTTAACTATCCTCCACAACAAGCTTTCCCACCGCAACTTCACCAGCAACCAGTTTCTTCAGCTCAATCTGTTGTTGCTAATATGGCTGCATATTCCAGTAGTAAGTATATCAATGAAATAAGTAAAATTATTGATGTGGAGTATATAGTAAAAATCAATTGATATTATTTCATTAGATGATAAACTTATGTTTCTGTATGACATAAACCTTTGAACCTTATAATGTAGATTATAGGTTATAAAAAATGTACTGTTCTCATTAATATTCTTGACTGATCTGAATATAGCGGTAAGCTCAGATTTGTGCATAATATCACTATATATTATAAATCAAAGTCCTCTGCCACCTCTGTCTGCCTGTCAGTTCGCGATAAACTCGAAAACTACTGAACGGATTTTCACCAGTAGATAAAGTGATTCCTACTACATTTAATAATGGTATATAATTTATCAAGGATTTTTTATTATCAGGGCGGAACAACGTCCGCCGAGCGCGATAGTAGTCAGTAATTTAATACAAATATCATAGGACTGTAACTATAATTTATCAGCTTTTCTTCTTACAATTATTTTCTTTTTAATCTGTTTTATAACAAAATAAACATTTGTGTTATGTATTTCTTTTGCCTATTTGTATGGATATAATATTAACAATAATTTGTTTTCAGATTTTGCTGAAACTACATTAACTAATTTAGGAAGTATACCATCTGTATCTAATATGCAGCCACCGGCACCATTACCAAGTCTACCTGGCATTCCGATGAATCAACCACAACCCTATATTCCAATGATGCCCAATTATACCGCTCTATCAAGTCCGTCATCTCCTGATGTAATACAAGACACGTCAAATTTAATTCCGACATTTGATGTAAGCAGTTTCGCTCCACCTCCAATTCAGCCTCAACCGATACCAGGTGGATTGCCTGTAGTGACGCCCGTCTCATTACCCGGTATGCCTTCAATAACAGTGAGTGCTACTCTGCCCGTGTCCACTATGCAGGAAATACACCAACAGCAGTCATTACAGAAACAAGATCTATTATCATGAAAAATCATTTATATCTTCTTTAATACCGTTAAGCACTATTTTTTATTTGCTTAAAATATTATATGTATTTTATGTTCAATTCGACATTGTACTAAAGTGTTTGTAGATAACCAGAGCAGTGTGACATTGCTTCTGTATAATTAAATTAATATAAATAAATTCAAAATGTGCCTGCTATAATGTACATTTTCAATTACAATGGTTTTCTTTTTGTCTTTTTTGTCATTATATAATGCCTTTTGAAGGACTACTTGCGCTTTGCTAATCCTCATTCAAACACCCTGTATTTTCGAGGTGAATACTGATATATTACGTTATATTATACAAAAAGAGTTCAAACGCAACTAGTTGATTTCGTATTTAATAAAATTCTATGTCTCGTTTATATCACAGAAATTTCAACAGTTCTAAATGTTTTAATTAATTATGGGTATCTTAATTGATCTGATTTTGATTTGAATTGAATAGCATTTTTCATAAAAATTCACTAATTTATTTTACTATGTTTTGGATAGCGACCGTGACCTCTCAAGCCGTTTCGGTTCAATGTGGATCTTTGAGATATATCTTGAATTTTTTATATTGTAAAGAGAACATAATAATGTATGCACTATAATTCTCATTATGATTTAGTTTATTCAGTGTTACTTTTATGTTCAAATATTAATAACCATTATATAATAGCAAAATCTATTTTATAATAACTATAATAAGTGAAATTGAAAGAACTCTCCAAGTGAAACATTATAAAAATACATTTAAATAAATAATTAGGAGTGTTATTATTGCCAAGTTATATTTTAAAGGTGTTTCAATATACACATGACTAAGATCTAATAAATAAATTACACAATCAATTATCAATACCCAGTATGTAAATATAACATTACAAAGTAAATAAAATTACTAGGGAAAGGAAGGGCTTTATCACGAAGAACTTGCAATTTCAAGTACTTCTTTCGAACTGACTATATTTTTTTCTTTTTCTCGAAATGACTACGCTATTGACCTAGCAAGGTCTTAACAGCTTCACCGGACTACTAAGGCGTGCGCTTAAGGCACTCAGTCAATTTTATTTGACAACTAGCTCAAGGGTGTACTTAAAAAGAGAATAAACCCTTCCACTTTTATGTGTAAGCGTGTATGCGTGCACGTGCGTGGAGGTGATATGGGTAATGTTGTTGCAGTGATGTAAGATTTTGTGTCATTGTATCGCGCGAGCAGCGCACTCAAGGGCTCCACGCCGAGGGAACGGACCTAGGCTTGATTCGCTGCCGAGGGAGGCCTAATCTGGTGTGTGGGAGCGAAATTTACCCCCAGACCACGGCGGCGTGATCTGGTTACGCGGGCGTGAATCGACGAACTGACTACGCTATTGGCCTGACAGGCCTTTATAACTTCACCGGACTACAATTTCGAGTACTAAAAAATCTTTATAATTATGGTTTTCTAATACTTGATAATATTTTTCTGAAATGTTCAAGTTTTCTTATGATTATTTCCTTCATCGGATGCCTTTACTTTTATTAGTAAGGTAAATTACTAAATAAATGTGTGCAGATTCTTAAAAATAAATTTGTAAATACTTTCCATGCCTAAATTAGCAGATACTATATCGTTGTTCCACCGATTTAACCAGTCGACTACTACTGTTTTTTTGGCTTTTTATACTTACATATACAATATGATTTTAGATTTTAAGTGTAGTGCCTAATTTTAAGTGGCTTTAACAGTCAAATGATTTTAATACGCAGAGTTAAGATAATGCGTAGAGAATCGTAGTGAATGATATAACCTCGTTTAGCTTAAATGTTAACCTATTTAAGCTTTATAGTTAATATCTATGATGCATCATTTTGTCCATAATTACTACAAGTCTATACATAAGTTAATTAAATATATACCGTACTGGTACATATTTATGATTTTGTACTCAACCTGACTTATTAACAAATACTATGCAGTCATTTTGTCACGTATAAAATACTTAAAAAGTCTTGTCAATCTTGTGTTGTAGTTTTACAGTGTTATTAACAGGTAGATGATTGTGTCAGAATATTTTCATTGAGTTCAAGTTTGCTATTTTCCTGATTTACGGATAAAGGTTTTTCCAAGTCAAGGGCATAATTGTCGTGGCCGGTTGTAAGGGATGGTGTATCACTGTAGAAAACACCTCCGGCCATCTCTGAGAGCCTGCGTCGCCGTCGTGTGTCCTTATCGTCAGCTGTGCTCGGTGGACGTACGCTGGAGCTACGTCGACGTTCTAGACCCATGCGAACTGGGACTCGCAATATTTTCTGGATAAATTTAATAATGTGTAAGCAATAAGAACTATAGTAATCAATAGGTAAAGGTAACACTGTTGTATGAATTATAATCCAAAGTGAAATAAAATTGAGACTAATAATAACAAACAATGTATGTCGTATCAACATTTCTTAGGTGTGGGGGCTTCTTACTGCAGAAATGTACCGTGCTAGCTATAACACGTGACAGAGGAATCAATAGAACTTAGGAGCACTATCATTTTAATATTCTATTCACTATTAGTTCATTATCAATGTTATAGCTGATACGGTAGTAGCAACTCCTCTGAGTTGGAGAAGCGTTTCTTAATTATTACCAAAGCTATCTTAAAAAATAGGTACTTTTGAAGTGAAATTTAATGTGGGAAGGTCTTGAAATTATGTTGGGCAACCGTTCTGTGTGACGGAAAGTAATATATATATATATATATATATATGTATATATATAATGTGTACATTGCTCGTACGTGTAAATTACTTCTTAGTACCGACCTCCTATACTTATCAGGGATGAGTAACCTTTTACACTCTACTACAAAATTAAAAAATACTTGGGCCACATATAATGATCATGATAATTATTAGATGCAGTGTATAATAGAATTTAGAATCCTTAAAGTCAAAATGTAACAACATTCTTGTTCTATAAAATCGCTGAAGAAACTGTAGCGGACCGCGAGTTGCTCATTCCTTGCCTTTACTTATAAAACTTATGAAATAGTTCAACGTTCCCTATTCGTACATTACTTACCTTCAATTTAATTGGTAATGAATTGAGTAAAGTGATAATCGGTGGTGATATTAGATCTATGGGGACAGTCACAGGATTTGTAACACCTGTGACTACAGATGCGATCAAGCCAACCAGTAAAGTCGTCGAACAACCCAATCCAGAATACCAGAGGTACGATATCCGGAATAACCAGAATGCAGCATTGTCACTGGTTTCACTAAAAACAGAGGAATAAAATTTTCATAATTACGTATCAGATTGTACTTTGAAATTGGATGTCTTTTTCCAATTTGATCTTACTGTTTAGATACCATAAGTCACCTTCTGTACCCATGAGATATAACTACTTAATCTGCGTTCAATAACATACTGATGACACACAAACAGAAAACAACAAAAACAAAACACAGGTAGATTTGTAAACGCTTCTCAATTTTATATCACTCTGCCTTGTAGTGGGTACCTATTTTTGATTCGTTTGTTGCTCATCTGCGTTATTTAAGTGCATTTTTGTATATTTCTGTTGATGTTTTTGTTATATATTTTATGACATATTTTTGTTAAGCCATCTACTAAACATTCCGTACATTACTGTAGTTACTACTCAGTTGTACTGTAGCATGGAGATGAATGGGGGTGCTGTTGTAGAACATTTTAAATTAAATACTTTAAATTTTTTTTCTTTTTAATGTAGCACAAGTAAATGACTGCACTATGCCTGATGGTAAGCACAGTACAATCCAAAATAATGGCGACCACCGCGTGACACACTATCCATCGCCTGCGAAAAGGTGGATATGCACAGGCTGATCCTGAAACGTGACCCGCAGAAGCGTACCACTATGACGGGCCTTTTCGCCATATACATGGTGGTTGCGACCGAGTCAGGCTGTAAAACCCTACCACCCTGCTTTCGCCATGCCTCGTTCGTTATTCAGCAGGGTGCACGACTGGATGTCTCAAGTCTTATGATGTTATTCGACACCCCTTACACCCCACTTCTATATTATGTCGTAAGCGTTATGTGTTCCAATAATAATTAAAAAAAACATTTTCTAATAATCTAATATACTAATCACATGTTCGCAATTAAAATATAAAAAAAAATAGAAAAATATCCTGCTGGGAATTAACATCTGGAATGGCTAGTCCGTTCGTCCTGCGGTGGAGCCGGCCTTAGCCGTAAGAAATAGCATAATGATTTGTAACTCCTGTTATTTCTGAGATTTCGGATTACTAAATTACTTATATTATTTATATTTAAACTGAGCAAAAGATAGCCTTACTTTAAGTGCATGTTAACATGTGTACTCATGTTATACGGTGCTACACATCCCAACGTCGATGACGGTAGCGCGATCTGAGATCCTTGTGTTAGCTGAGCACCTCCTCCGACTGCTACCACCAACATCAGTCCGAATATACCTCCGATAACTGCGCCCTTAAAAATAACGACAAATATGTATGACATTAATCATATATTAACTGTTGCTCACGGCTTCGCTCGCTTTAATATAGTCTTGATCTAAATCTCGTAGACGCGTGAAAACGTTAAAAAATCACATTCACATTTAATATATTAGTAAGAGAAAGGTACCAAAAATGCTAATTATACTTTTAAAATATCTTTCATGTCATGTTTAATATCATCTAAACTTTTAATCAACATAAGTTTTATTAATCTAATAAGGTTGAACAAAAAAATTATTTACTAAGATTATTTACTTACAACTTTACCAGAATATTTTGACAAAACGTTTTTTATATAATAAAACCTTTTAAAAACAAAGCATATGGATATTATATTTAATTAACATACCTTAGTGTTAGCCCATGGAAATAGCATGCCTAATGAGAATAGTCCAAGAGATACACCACCCACCATACCGTTGAACGAAAGCGCCAGTTGCAGCACAGGTCCAAGACGTTCCACAACAAAAACCAACGCGAATGATACTGCACCGCAAACGAGACACACCCATCGAGCTATCTGTAAACATATGAGCATCTCATCATCACCATCAATCATCTGATTCTTTTTATCTTTTTAAACTGCTCCAAAAATATCGAAGCATATACATCTGTATATGCTTTTATACTTATATGCTATATATACTGTATGTGCTGTATATACTTTTTCTTCAATTATTCATTTAAAATACTTAAGTACAAGTGGAGATTCTGTGAGCAAACCAAATTGGGCGGTTACTAATGTAATATATTTAAACGTCGTACTTTATTGGTTAACTTAAAAAAAAAGTAAATATAACAAAATATATACGTACTAATGCTCCCTTATTTTCTGGCATAGTAATACCGAGGACTCCTGTAAGTAAATCTTGACAAGCGATGGCGGCTAGAGAATTCAATGCCGATGCCACTGTCCTATATAAATAATACTGTTTGAATAAACAATTACTTGTTAAATAAGTAAATGAAATGGCATGTTACAGAAAGTTTCATTTATATTACCTTCTGGTATGGTATAGAGTAGTATAGAGTATACATATAGGTATTATGGTCAAAATATCAACTACTGTTGGTTTTTTCTTTTTAGCTATAAGAATTCATAGGCATGTTCGGCAAGAAAGAAAGAAAAGCATTAGCCAAATGAAATTGAGTTTTATTGAACAGTAATATCAAATAGGAGATCAGCGAATATCAAATATGATAATTTTATTACAAACTTTAACGAAAGTGTACCATTGAAAAACAGGGTTTGAAGTAAAGCAAACGGCTGATACGCATATATATATATAAACACACACGAAACACCTGCGTGGGAATTGAGTTCTCCCAGATTTCTGGTACAGCAAAATTATCATTATCCTATGCTACGCCCCGAGGTACGTGGACAATACAAAGGCCTATTAGATTAGTTTTTATAGTTTTGATGTTCGTGAATGTTGTTATTACTTAAACCGAATAAACTATATTTAACGAAAATAATTTAATATACAATCACATATACAAAAGTTACATTTCATTGAACCAAACTTACGATTTGTCAATTTCATAACTACCTTTATATTAAAACCAGTAATTACTGGAATTATCTAGAAATTTCTCCTAATTTATTAAGCAATTTAATTCAAGTCAGTTTCAGAGATGTCTCGGTGGGTTTCGGTTTTATCGTTACGAGTGTGTGATAAATATTTACCCAAGACTGGCCGCGAATATTCCCGCTACAAAGAATCCTGGAACGCCATGTGCTGTGCCCAGTTCTCGCACAACGTAAAGCGGCAGAAGGCGGTCTGATGCACTGATGACTTTGGCCTATTGGTATTTATCATTTTATTTATTTATTATTTAATTACAAGGCACACATTACAGATAATAACTAACTAGGTTTACAATTATAATTTATAGTTTATTTTTTTACAGCTATATTATCCAAAACTATATGCATGCACATCTATGCTTAACAAATGTAAATATATATGATATTAAGGAGAAAACCTGTGTTTATGGACTATGTGACGAAATTTACTCAGACTAAGATGAAATATGTCTATGTCGATATCGGCAAAGCAGGAGACGCAATTAGTGATAGTATTATATGAGCGACACATGTTAGCAATCGGATTATTAAAGGAAACGTTATTTATATAGAAAGGAATATGAAACAGTCTAGCACAACGACCGCGAAAGTTGGTGTTAAAATTAAGCAAATATAATAATTGTGTACAGTCTATAATATAATTAACTATTTTATATAGGAAAGTTAATTCACTTGCTTGCCTTCTACTAGACAACGATGAGATTTTAAAATATTGAGCACGTTTAAGATGAGTTTTCTTATATTATATACTTGTAAAAGTTAAGCTTAACATCACTTGGGAAAACTGCTCTTTTTATATACCGAAAGTGAGAAGGGTACTTATTGAGATTAATATTGTTAAATATGAATAAATAAATAATATAAAACAGTGTCGCTTCTCGTGTCTGACTATGTTGTCTTGGTCCTTTTAAACTATCGAACGGATTTTAAGTTTTCCAATTTCGATCTTTATGTACGAGTTAAGACGCGTATTATATAAAAACTACAATACCTTAAATGAAATTTAAAATATCCAAATGTTATTGGCGTTATTGTCCCTATCATCCCATCCCAGTCCCATATAACACTGTGTATAATTAACATAAATTTACAGCTCAAAATTAATACATTTTAGTACGATTTTCATCTTTTAAAATTCATAATATTAAAATTCATAATTAAGTTTGTATAGTATATGTTCAATAATAATATTCAATCCATGAAGCCCTCATAATAAAGTGTAGTACTTATAGGGCAGGCGAACATATAGCATACTAGGGCCAAACAAAATGCGCAAGTTCACTATCTTCTTTATTAGTTTTGCTCGCGGCTTCATTCTCGTTAATGTAGATTGTGGAAATAAAATATCACCCATGTTAATCCCTTATACATATTGTAGCTATCTATAGGTGATTGGTGATAGGTAAATCGGTTATGTATTTTTTTGAACTTACAAACGATTAAACAATTTTTTTCCTCTTTATAATAATATGATAGATGTGTTGTATTCCATCTTGATCGTCTAATTTCCATAGATACTGCGAAACATTAGTATATTTTTAAACATGTTATAAAAAAACTTTCGTCCTGTTAATGGTGGTAGAGCTATGCTGAAACTATTACTGGTTTCAGCATGAATAGGTCGGCTCGTCCGGGGTAGTACCACCCTCTCATAGAAAACCGACGTGAAGTAACAGTGCTTGCATTGTTGCGTTACGTTCGGTCAGTGAGAGCGCCGGAGGCCCACCTCCCCTCCTCCCTCCTCTCTCCTCTCCCTCTCCTAACCCGACCTCCCCCAAAGGATAGCAACGCACTTGCGACTCCTCTGGTGTTGTTAGTGTCCATGGACGGTGGTGATCACTCAACATCAGCTGACCCACCTGTTCGTTTGCCACCTATGACATTAAATTAATATGGAAAATGTGAACATTGTCGATTCTGTAGTTTACCTTTATTGGATCGCAGTCCGCGTAGTGAAGTGCGAGGACAGCCCCCGTGATGAAACTGACAGAGTAGATAGCGATTAGGCTAATAGCTGATACCCACAAGGCCACTCGCACCTGCCATATTTGTTGCACTGCCATGTATTTTTGCACTGAAGCTTGGTTAGCACTGAACATACTGACCCAATAGATTGTGCCTCCTATAACCACAGACCAAAATGAGTGGCGTATTGTTGGGTCTGGGTCCATACTGAAATACCAAATTTATTGACTTCATATAAATAAAAAACTGTATGAAGTAAATTGCAATTTTATGTTATACTAACGAACCGGGCAGACGATGTCGCGCCATGATTATAAAAAATAATCCTTGACAAATTATATACCAAAACCTTCCTCATGAATCAATTTATCAACAGGTGAAAGCCGCATAAAAATCTTTTTAGTAGTTTTTTAATTTATCGCGGACAGATAGACAGACAGACGCGATAAGGGACTTTGTTTTATACTATGTAATGACAATGATAATGACGATTTATTTATTTTTATATTTAGCATTATTTATTAGCATTATCTGTAAAACTCTTAGGTATTCTTTAATTTATATTATCTGTATTAAATTGTATATATTATACATTTTATAAATATTTGTATATATTACAGGTTTTTTTTCGAACTGACTATGCTATTGACCTTGCAAGGTCTTAACAGTTTCACCGGACTACTATATTATAGGTTTCTCTATGTTTTATATGGCTTTTAGCGTTTTGACCACGATCTCACCTGATGATAAATGACGGTGAGATCCATGATGATAATAAATCTAATCCCATAGGGCCTGGCTTTCAAATGCAGCTGCTGGACCACCCACATAAGAGCTTGGCGACATATTTTTAACTGGAGTGGTAGCTAGCTAGCTTAGAAAAAGTCCTACCATCATGTTATAATTTAACCTGTACGTTTCCTTTACCTAAAGCTCCAGCTCGTTTGGAAGGATTCATCGTAAACTGATTTTTTTGTTTTAGGATATTAAATTATAGAATCTCTATTATTGATCTACTTAGAAAGACCGAAAAACTTGTTCCTGGGATATACATAATTAAACGAATTAATTAAAATGATAATAATTAAATTAAACACAATTAACATTTGTGCTTTTGAGATATATTGATTGGTATTTATAATAATCATTTGTGAGAAACAATATAAAATTTACTTGAAAAAGTGTAGTCTACGAGTATGCCAAGCATGCTCCCATACAGCGTCTAATCCGCCAACCTTTGCCACGCTCATGGCAAGTACCACTGCTAAAGATCCCACAAGAACGGCGGATTGGAAGGAGTCTGCCATTATGACCGCTTTCATGCCACCCTGAAATTTATTTGTATTTTAAATTATAAAATTTCATATGTAATTATTAACTAACTCAGACCAACATTGCCCTTTTTATCGCATGCTTTGTTTTTATAGTAGTTTACGTTTCAAATTCGATATATTTTTTTGTGCTTCTTTGGCGTCAACTAGATTTTTTTTTAAATGTTTTATATAATTTAATTTTACTTTGTATTAATACTATGACTTTGTTTTCTTATATTATGCATGCTGTGTTCACATATAAAAGGGTTCGTGTCCATTTTTGTCCATAGAACTCAGTTTTGTCGACCTTATATGAATAAACTAGCGTGCCTGGCAGACGCTGTCCCGCCCTGATTATAAAAAAATCCGTAGCAAATTATATACCGAAACCTTCCTCATGAATCACTTTATACACTGGTGAAAACTGCATGAAAATCCGTTGAGTAATTTTTGAGTTTATCGCGAACAGGCAGACAGACAGACGCGGTAGGGGACGGTGCTTTATACTATGTAATGATAACTACAATTTTTTCGTTAAGAAACTGAATATTGAGCATAATTATATAGCAAAAGTATAGAAACATTAACCGACAGTAAATAATTACATATTAACGTAATCTGTATATACATAATAACAAGAAATAAACATTTAATGTAAGTATATATTTTGTACCTATATTTCTAAAAATAATTATCAAATAGAATCAAACCCACATTATAACGTTCATAAATTTGAAAACCCATTAGTTCTGATAGTCTAAAAACATATCTGCCTTATTTAAATGAAGTATGATCGCTCAGTCGTAAGCGTGTCGGGACACCGCGTCAATGGACGTAGGTTTTAGTTCTAAGCCCGAAGCCTTTCGGTAAAGGAAAACGTCGTAATGATCGCTTCTTGACTTTTTATAAAACTTCCTAGCTAATATATATGTTGTTGATAGTTGCAAGTCTGTCGTTAAGCACACCGATAGGTGTTTGGCAGCTGCATAAGAGAGCAAGTCTCCTTCTAATGTTAACGTATTTAGGATCTTAGACTACATCCTCATTTATCATCAGGTGATATTGCACTAAAATGCTAAAACCTATAAAATATATAAAAAATGAAAAAAAAAATTTGAACAAACGAAATATTACCTACGTATAGAAACGATTGTAACACCCTATTATTTATCGAAATATCGGAAAATTTCAAAAGAATTATGATTTAAACATTTTGTCTCCTTGAACAAAGAGCCAGTGTAGCCTGATTTTCTTCATCGCTGATGTTACCAATTCTAATTGGTAAAATATACACCAATATCATAAAAATTGTTGATTCGATCCTGCTTGTTTTTTCGAAGTGCTATTGGCCTTATGGGCCTTCACAGCTGCATCGGATTAATCCTGTGGTCATCAAATTGAAATTCCAACGACCAAACTACTCAGCCTGTGATACTTTGGAACTTATTTTTATTATTTACGTTTGGACTACTCCAAAAACTAACCTGTGAAGCATAAAAAATGCACACCATATATACTAGTGAAACTGCCAGATACGTGTTTAAACCAGTGACTGTGAACAAAAAGAACAGTAATAAATTAATTATAATTTTGTTTCTAATAATAACTTCACGTTTATTTTGAAATTTGTAAGATCTGTTCAGTTACATAAAGCTGTATTATGTATTTCATGATGTTACTTCATTGTATTTTTACTGCATTTTTAGGTAGGTAGGTTAAAAGTTGAATATTTTTTTAACATTAGCGTAGAGTTCTAAAAAACTGATTTTTAACGAATAACTTGTTTATTTATATTATGCATCCCCTATCCTTTCCCTGAATATTATTCCTATGCCATAGCAAATTTCGTATATGTATTTAATGCAACATTTTGTTAAGAAGAAAACCAACAATGAAGTTTAGTAACACTTTCCTTCATCAATTTTACATTTATTTAAAAATTTCTTAACCACATAAAACACTACAACTACTACTACAAAGGTACAACTAAGGTATATTGTATGTATTCACTAATTTCTCTATATTTAATAGCGGGTATTAATATTTCAGCCTTGCTCTGAGATTCGTTAGATCACAATTTAAAAAAAATAGTGCGTGGAGTCCCTCCGCTCGGAAGAAGTGAAACTTCGTAATGTGGAAATGAAAATAGGAAGAATAAACGTTTAACGCAACGTTGTTGGAAGTCGCATTAGAAGTTTCACTTCAATATCAGTTTGACGAGATAATAGATTCACCATGCAACTTGTAGCTTGCATGTTAGCGCCGGGTTGCGTCTTTCCATGATACATAGCCTTTTGGTACGGACATCTTTTGGCAGCAAGAATTTCTGGGATATGTATGCTTCCTCTCAATATTTCAAATAAATACATAGCATATAAAATACAGAAGCCACTTATTCTGCAAGCAGACGTAGTCGAGTTGGGTTGCATACTTGTTACAATTCAAAACAGCGCTGGAGTCAATAAGCATGAATATTATGACGATCATATCGCGACATATAAAGGTATAGTCGTAAACTGCGCTGCAAACGTAGGCTTCATTGAATACACAAATGTATCTATTGTGAAATATTATATAACTGAGCTATAAAATATTCTGTATAAAGAATTCAATTGCATATTTATTATTTCGGTTACCGATCATTAGTTGCGTAAGATTTGGATTATTTCTGACATATATTTATGGTTTATTTTATTTGTCTCATATATAATCTAAGTGTAACATTTAGTCTGTTCGACGGTATTTTGTACGAGTACATAAGCAATATTGATTTATTAAAAAAACAAATGTAGAAGAGTATCTCTATATTAAGTACTTTATGTTAGTTAGCTAATATAATTTGTAAGATGAAGTATTTACGTAACTTAAGCAGAATTATAAAGCAATCATATCACTGGGAAAATATTACGTGTAGAGTACGTAAGACACGCGTAACCTTTGAACCATAGAATTTTATAATGTAAAGTTGTTATCTCTATACTTTCACCTTTCGTTCACAGGTCATTATCGATGTAAATCAACTGAACCAGAAAACGTTTAAAGTCGAATTAAGTACGCAAGTTTCGTTTAATTTTATTTTTTAATAACAACACAGTACGTAAAAATTATAAATATAAGTTTAATTCCACATCATGAGGAAAAAGAAAAGAATGTAGGTATTAAAAATGTTCCCGTGGCATATTCAATGTATAATATGTTCTATACCTTATTGGCTCTCTCAATAGAATAAATAATAGTCTTTCGGAAGCTAACAAAATAATAATAGCAACGTGTCGTTACATAACTAGCATTAAACACAATTTAGGTAACACAGAATGAGGTCTATCACTACTAATAAAATGTTCGTAATGACCATATAACAAGGTCATTAAAATAATGTAATAGATTGACATTTACGTACTATGAGTGATAGAAAAATATATCATAGGATGACTGATGACATAAATTACGAATAAAATAATTATATAAGGTCTGTGAAAAGTGTTTTATATTCACTATGACGTTCAATATTGAACCTGTGTGCCTTAAATTTGACCGCATATTTGGTTGGGGACATGTATTGCAAAATTGACATTGAATGTAAATGAAATTAGAATACCAATGTTACACTTTCATAACACATTGTTTAGTTTCATAGAAATGTATGTACTGTCTATAGAATTTTTTATTAGCACATTAAGCGTCGTATTCGACATTGAATAAGTCGAACATAGTACGTAGTAAATAGTGGATGAGAATTATATGTGATATTTTGCATAAACAAGTGCTTATAAAGCTATACATGCCTATTTATGCATTATGCATTAGTGTACATTATGAAAAACTAGGAATATAGTGAGGGTCAAAATAAAATCTCAAAATTAATTTGTGACCCATATATTAACGGCTTTTGTGGCAAAGTAGTAGTTACTATTATACCCAGGTATTAAGATGAAAATGTATGTATTTCAGATGTTTATTTACTATAATAATCGATGGGAAAATATTCTAAGTTAAATAACGTGCTATTATTGATACTGATTATTATTACTTACATTAGGTTTCAAAGTATATAAAATATGGTATTGAATATAGAAATCGCAATATATAATCTCTCAAAACCTACAAGTATCTTTTTAAATGTTGTAAAATTTGAGGAATTAAGGGAGGAAAGTTAACACTACTTTCAAAGTACTTAAAGCAATAATATATGTGTTTTTACCATCAGATAAGGCAAGTGCCGGTGCATAAACAGCGACGGCTGTGTATAATATCATTTGTACCATGTATAAGACACTTGCATAAATTCTCAGCGATTTGCAGAAACGTATTTCCTGTAAATAATAAAAATAAATCTCCAAGAATGTAAAAATGAAAATTTTCAAAATGCTGACACTACGTGCTTCCTTTTTTAATTTGTTTGACTTAATAACTCTATATTTACATAGGATATAAGTAACATAATTATTACGTTACGGCTACGTTATATTACAAATAGCTTAAAGCTTAAGCTTTCAAATAATGTTACATTAGGTTTTAGTTTAGATTATTCAAAAAATCTGATTGTTAATAAATAATATGAAATACTCCAAGAATAAAAAAAAACTTAATAATGAGTGGAGTCATAAATGCCTACCCATACTTATTGTACGTACATATAGACTTATTATTGATATATATATATATATTTTTATTGCGCTTATGTACCATCAGTGTGACTATTTTGTCGTGTTCGGATAAAAAAGTTAGACAAGCTTTCAATATGCATTACCTAACAAGCCTCTAATTTTTGGTTTATGCAATAAATAAATGCAAAATTTTAAGCACTATATATAACGCTTAAAATTGTATATTTGAAATATTACCCAATTCAATGTGGATTTAAACACTCGTATTGGAAACGGCATTTAAGAAAATGAAAATTCTTTATATTTCCTTAGTAGGTTAGTGCCTTTTTTGAAACTGTACTACCGATTTTTATGTTTTTTTTTTACTGAGGTACTACTCTATATATCTATGGGACTATTTTAATAAATACATTATCAAGACGTCGTTTTATATACATGGGCTTATATAAATATAAAAATCTTTAACCCCTCGGCAGCAGCTCAAGCCTAGGTCCGTTCCCTCGGCGTGGAGCCCTTGAGTACGCTGCTCGCGCGATACAGTGACACAAAATCTTACATCACTGCGACAACATTACACATATCATCTCCACACACGTGCACGCATACACGCTTACACATGCAAGTGGAAGGGTTTTATTTTTTTCCCTTATCAAACTGAAATAGTTTAGAATATTATCCGATACGAAATATATATAAGGGATGTTGAGGTATGTATGCTTGGTACACATGTATGTTTCAACAACTCATATATGTATGAATAGTTAGCTTAGCTTAGATTAGCTCAGATAGGTCGCGAATTGCATGTATCAGGCTACAGCCAAAGCCGAGGTGTGCCGCGCACCCTTGAGCTAGTTGTCAAAATAAAATCAACTGAGTGCCTTAAGCGCTCGCCTTAGTAGTCCGGTGCAGCTGTTATGACCTTGCTTGGTCAATAGCGTAGTCAGTTCGAAAAAAAAAAAATCTTTATAGTAAAGCACCGTACTTTTACTTTAATATGTACCTTACTTACCAAGTATTCGTAGCATGAAGTTAATCGCAGTTTCATGAACACAGGCAAATAGAAGTTGCTTACTATAGGCACAACTAATACAAAAGATATACATATCATCCAAAACTGTGAACCGGCCGTGTACATTTCAACTGGATTTCCCAATAACTCTATGGCAGTAACGAAACTGTAAAATAATTTATTATCGTTGAAGAGACTTCTATCGATACAATCTTTGTTGTAATATCAGACTGTACTTTTTCGATCTATCTATGTAAATAACATGGTAGAGATCACACAAAATGTGTTGTATTTATTTCGATCATTTATTGTTTAGCATTATTTCTCAAATACTCAGTTTGCATTACAAGGATATTAAAGTTTTTAGAAAATACGATTTTTAGAAGTGTTAGGCGTTCAACAATGTGTGAAATGGGGTAAGTGGTATGGTGCGCATACGCTTGAGAGGGGAAGTAAACGGGTTACAAAGAAATTCTGTATGTAAGTCATGCTATCCGTCTACTTCCCCTCTCAAGCGTATACGCACCATACCACTTATCCCATTTCACACAGAAATTCTGTATGTAAATCTTTGCTTTAATTTTTTCAAATGTTTTTTCCTCTGTATATAACATATGTTGTTGAGATATTTATCGTCGGTCGATAAGTAACGTTGTCGGTATTAGTTAGTAATAAATGAAAAAGAAGGTAAAATCTAAAATTAAAACTTACCTAGCAGCTAGACTCAAAGCGGTAGGGCACGTGCCCATCGATGACCCGCCTAATAGAAAATCATCTCCTGTCGTTTGTTTTTCTCCAAAACATCCATAAAAGATTCCAATCCCGCACGAGATAACAAGCATCGCACATAAAACGCTATAATCTTCCCAATTGAAAAGTTCATTAGTCAGATTCTCGTTCTTAAAAGGTATGGACGTATTTGTCTTGCTTAAAATCTGTACTTGTAAAATCGTAGTCGCAGATGCGTAGGTTATTTGAGTTAACCACAAACAAAGACATATTAGGGCCTGAAAAAATGGTTAATTAAATAAGGTGAACCTGAGTTACCTTAATTGTAAAACATGTCATAATGCATGTCATATAAAAACACTTGATTAAGTAACATAAGTTTATGTACTTTTTATAAATGCGTATTTATTCATAGCTATCACTAACGGGACCACCGGATGCTGTCCCGCCCTTATAATAAATAAAACCTTTACATATTATATTTTATTTATTTAGGAAAACTTACAGTTAACACTAATGAAATAACAAATAAATATTATACAAAGGCTAATTACAAATGTTTACTTATAAAAACTATAAATAAACAAAGAAAAGACAGCTATCAATATAGATGTACAAATAAAAACATGATTACATACACAGAGTTAATATTATGGAAAAAATCTCTAGATAAACATTGTATAAGGCATGATATACTATCTGAGAATAAATCTAGGTTATTGTCTAAAGAATTAAAATATTTACATGCTCGGATCAGAAAGGCATTTTGGCGATATGTCGTCCTGACAAATAGTACATGTAATAGCTTCGATTTTCTTAATGTACATGTACATGACAATAATTCCGGACAGTCTGGACAGTTTAGATATACCTAAACCTTCCTCATGAATCACTCACTTTATCTACTGGTGAAAACCGCATGAAAATGCACACTTAACGTCTCACAGCCGGCACACAAAAATAGTGCATAATTTTGGATTATGCAGTCATTTCAAATAGTCTCGCGTCGCTCGTGTCCTTGTAAAAACAACTTTAAAACATTCAGGTAAGGTTGAGTTTACAAAATCTTAAGTTAATCGCATAACAATAACCGCGCATATATATTGGGGAGTTTTTGCGGTTGGTTTTAAACGTCAATTTTATTAGACCTTTTATATGTCATTGTGAAAATCCCTTGAGTAGTTTTTGAGTTTATAGCGAACAGACAAACAGTCATGGCAGAGGACTTTGTTTTATAATATGTAGTGATATATGTATATTTCATAGCTATTTACTTCGTTCATGAATTTTTCAATATTAAAATACGTACATGAACTTATTTATATCGTTATAACAGAAATTTGAAATTGCGCAACCAAATAGAGGTCATGGTGTTTTGTTTCGATCGTACGCTTATTTGTCTTACGCTCTTATAAACATGTTTATTTTAATTACTATGATCTCGAGCCTACGTATATCAATCTTTATTAAACGATTACGCAAAGTCAATAAAATGTACTTTAATTAACTGTCTATGTATTTTTATGTAAATAAAAATCTATTGCCGAATGTATGTATGTGCGTCAATTCAGAACCGTTGCACTTATTTGGTCAATTCTTTTATTGTTATATTTGTAATTATTTGGACAAGGTTTGAAAGAAAATGTTTGAAAAATCGTACGGAAAAGTGAAAATATTGGGTCAACCCCTCGAGTCTCTAGAACCATAATGGTTTACGCTCCATACATACAAATGTTTACTTTATGAGACACGAGTCAAAACATAGTTTGGCAGTTTAAGATAAAAAAGAATCGAATTTATTACAAAATTTTAAAAACTTAGCGTCCGCCATTTTGAGTTATAACTCTTAATTCGGAAGCCAAGGGGTTAAATAAAAAAAGCAATAAAATATTTAGATCATGCCGGCCTCTGGCGGCCTCTGATCCAGCTTATCAAATTGAATTTTGGCGGGATTTTGGTCTATCGTGTAATGGATTTTATATTTTATGCATAATCTTGTGTTATTTTACTTTATATTTTGTAAAAGTAGTGGTGTTTTACGTAATAGAGTTCAGTTATTGTGCATAAGTGAAGTGAATGGAAAATAATACCACGGACCATGAATTCTGAGATGCCACAAAAACTCCCAGGAAAGTCCTAACAAGAGAGCCACCATCTTGTTGGAACATTGAAATTATTCACACGACACTTATTGTGTAAAATATGTTGTAATATCTATTGAACCAAAACATTCACATTGGCAAGTGCTTCTGCGGAGCCGAAACAAGAAAAAGAAGAAACTTATCAAAGATTTTACGAACATACATTAAATTTTCAAGAATGTATCGGGAGGGTAGAGTTAAGATACCGAATTCCTGAAATTCTTTAATAATCTTTATATATAGAAGTGAGTGATTGAGAGTTTCAAAAGACAATAGAGATCTTTAAGGAGATCTACACGAGTAATCTTAAAGAATATTGACATAATTGACGTTCAATTATTCAGTTGCCATTTTATTTCATTACGGGGTTGTACAGTAAAGGGAAGATTTAGTCTCATTTTCTTCGTCAGTACACCTGTCATAAGCCGGGTGGGCAGCTAGTACTATATAGATATTTACAGATATATTAAAGGAATTCTGTAGGTGGAAGAGCCACGCTGAAGCTAGTACTTGTAGGTGGTAGAGTCACGCTGAAGCTATTACTGGTTTCAGCATGAATGGGTCGGCTCGACCGGGGTAGTACCACCCTCTCAGAGAAAACGGACGTGAAATAACAGTGCTTGCATTGTTGCGTTTCGTTCGCACAGTGAGATCGCCGGAGACTCACCTACCCTCCCCTTCCTTCTTCCCTTCCTCTCCCCCCACCCCAACAACGCAACGGCAACGCACTTGCGACTCTCCTCATGTTGCATGTGTCTATGGACGGTGGTGATCACTTAACATCAGGTGACCCATCTGTTCGTTTGCCTCATATTATATAAAAAAAAAAAATTGTGTGCTAAGAGGTCATTACAGAATCTTTATTATATTTAACTGTTATGTAGACGTGTGGGTAGATTAACAATTTTTTTTTTCGAACTAACTACGCTATTGACCACGCAAGGTCTTAACAGCTTCACCAGACTACGTAGACTAACACCTTAAATACTTTTCAATTGGGTAACAACGAGTCCAATTAACAATTATATTGCTGCTGGCTTACTGATAAACACAATTATTTAATTATACTTGTTTGTTCTAATGTCTCGGGTTAAACCGCTAAATGTATCGCTCACATTACAATACTTCACCCATGTTTTAAATTATAAATAGTTTTACGAAACTTTGTCCCTACAGAAATGGTCATATAGTATGTAATACTATTTTAATGGTTTAAGACAAAGTAGCACGTATTGTTAGGCTACCATAAAATGAGACATGTCGAGGGCCCTAAAATATCAAAGAGGTGACTAACGTAACAGCAGCAACAGTGAACAGCACCTAATTTATTTTATGTTAAATGATACTTGCGTATTTTATTATCTTAACAATATATTTTATGTACAGAGCGAAAATCATAAACACCGCACCGCTAGCCCCAGTTCACTACAAAAAAACACGCACCCTGGAAAGCATAGTAGCTTACAGCAATGCTAGTATCTTAAAATTTTATTAACAAACTTCTAGGTATATATAAATAGGCAGCGAGGAAACGGTTCAAAAGATCATCTCCCTCTCTTTTTCTCACCCGATATTCTTTTCTTGTTTGGTAGCTACTGGTGAGCTTTTAGTGTTATCAATAAAAATTTGGAAAACGTAATTTATTTTCTATATAGTCGAAGTTCGACCACTGGAGGAGCACTCGGTATATTAAACTTACTTTTTGTTGATTTCGGTTGCGTTAATATAGATTACCTAATCCTCGGAAACAATACTTTTTCTCTGGCCTAAAGGTACACTAGGTCGTTTTCTGAACCTCTGTTAACGTGTATACAATTTTTTTTTTTTTTTTTCGAACTGACTACGCTATTGACCAAGCAAGGTCTTAACAGCTTCACCGGACTACAACGTGTATACAAAATTATATGATGATCGATAGGTTAGTTAAGACGTGCATAGGTAACCAACAAATAAACTAAGCGAACTCATATTCGCATTTATAATATTACTTGGGATAGCTTTTATCCGTTTCCGTCAAAGTTTGATTCAACCCTCGACAACAGTACATTTTTTCTAGATGAAGGGTAGCTTTTGTTTTCTTTTAACTCAGACAACGTGTATGTAAAATTTCATAACAATCGATTTAGTAGTAGTTACGACTTGAAAGCGTAACAAACGAAGAAATTCACCTTCGCTTTTATAATATGAGTTAGGATAAAGCTATCGTCTTAAACTTTTTTAAATAAGGACAAAGTGTCTAAGAAGTTACAGAAAAAAAAAATCGAAATCTATCAAGCAGTTTTTGAGTGATGGTCACACAACGGCAGACCTCTGCCATTTTATTTATATAAGATTAAAGTAAAATACATCACAGATTCATTCAAATATGAATAAAGTCTAGAAGTGTTAATTATTTTTAATCATGTTTACATTCCAACATAAATAAAGCATGTAGCTGCATTTGAATTACTCATTATTGCATTTACACTTTGCAGTGACAAGCATTAATAATAGCAGAATACGCTAGTTTATTTCTTGTCCTGGCTTCTTCGAACCGGATAACACCGGATAGCACGCTCTATTGAACAGCTCAAAGCTAACTCATGGGCATGGGAACCAGTACTATAAGTATCTCACATAACTAATTATAAGCACATTGATCAATTTATTGTTGATTTTATTAATCGCAAAGAACATTATTGAGAAAACTAATCTATATAATGAAAATAAAGATCTGTGTTTATGCTCGAATCACGCAATAACTACTGAATAATTTTTGATGAAAATTGTTTAGCTTTACTTCTTAGACATTCGGCTCTTATGAAAAGCTATAGTTTAAATAAAAGTTATTAGAATCTTAAAAGACTACATTTTATAAGCACCACAAGAGATTAAATTTTTTATTTAAGCAATTTACATTTTTGATTCCAACTTTAATTTTCTTCTCTATATCATTACATAGTATAAAACAGTCTCCTACCGCGTCTGCCTGTCTGTCTGTTCGCGATAAACTCAAAAACTACTGAATGGATTTTCAAGCGGTTTTCACCAATGGATAAAATGATTCATGAGGAAGGTTTTGGTATATAATTTGTCAAGGATTTTTTTATAATCAAGGCTGGACATAGTCTGCTGGGCCCGCTAGTATAACATATTATGAAGATAATAGACAGACGAAGTTGATGAGTAATAAATCTTTGTTCAATTAGATACTTCAGTTACGTTGAGCATTTAATGTAGATTACAATTACTTATTTATTCGTTATAAAATGTCCTAGACGATAACAAAGGTTTCAAATTACGCGCACTACAACATAAGTTTTTGTGTGATGTACTTACGTAAAATCTATAACTGTGATGAATTGTATATAAAACTGAACTGGCATAAAAACGATCTAAATCGATTAGACATTTTTATATTTTTTAAACTCTTTAATTACGTAATGCTACAAT
The DNA here is from genome assembly GCA_015888305.1 of Antheraea pernyi. Classification (NCBI taxonomy): domain Eukaryota; kingdom Metazoa; phylum Arthropoda; class Insecta; order Lepidoptera; family Saturniidae; genus Antheraea; species Antheraea pernyi. The sequence goes on from MU158854.1 coordinate 572,759, forward strand.
TAAAACCGTTATTTATTATTTATTTGGTACTTTCATTATCAAACTAAAAACTTTAATTTTCTCTCAATGCCAGAAGTTTTGCAAACTTTAATGTCGCTTATTTTTGTACATAAAAAATAATTTCTATGTTTTTAATTACGTAAACGATTTACTCATAATAGACTGTGAGATGTTAGAGGTCACTTTGAGTAACAGCTAATTATACGAGACGGGTTGATTTTATTCATTTTGTACTAGTATCGGCGATAGCTATGCAGAAATCATCCTTGACAGAAATTGCCAAAGAGTAAACGTAGAATATAAAGTAAAATGATATAAGCAGTTTACCTAACGTACACGATTATTGGTAAAGTACATAAATATATACATTTTTTTAAAGTGAAGATTTGACTGACTCATGTACGTACAACCAATACTACTGAAGGTAAAAACCTTATTTTGCACATCAGGTTTCTTTTGTAAGTCACACATCCACATAATAATATATTTACATTTTATATTTTATTTGCCAAAAAAATCGTCGAAATGTTGTTCGATACAACCCTAAATATTGTTACCTTTTCGTATTTTTATCAATTATTGATTTCCACCATGATAATAACTCATATTTTGAAAACCTTTGAACTGTTTTGACCTGTAACCTTTAACTAGTTATTACGGTTTTAAAATAACAACACTTCACAAGTTGGTTGGATAGCGTAGACTTAATAATTGGGTCAGTCATGTCAGTCATGGGTAATGGATTTGAAAACAAAACCTTACGATGTTGAAATAGACAACGAAAATATTCAAAGGAACTCCTTAATTGTTGTAATCACAGGTTATAATCTCAAGAAGAACAATGAAATTATAAAATAGGACATGTCTAAACGCCATTACAAATAAAAATTATTTTACCACATTTTTAGGGATAGGAAATGTATTATATTACTCCGAAACAGTAGCTCAAATCGAGTCAAAGAGAATATAATATATACTACAGTCATCATCTTAGGAAAACCAATATTCCACACTAGTTCCGAAATGCGAAAAATTAACCCCAAAATTAGCGATCGTGTTCGCGTTATGGACTCGTTATAGCGTGTGAATTTGGATTCTGGGGCGACCCAGTAGACGACAGCTCATATGTGCTTCATTCTGCAGGAGTTCATATTGTCTTATAGCAGGCATTATTATTCCCATAAGGACAAGACTTATACATAATATAGAATTGTATATAATGTTAAAAATTAAAATATTACGTTTTCCACAAATAATAAGGAGCATTCCAGCATTAAATTGAAGCTTTCGGGAAGAGTCCTATGGTCCTCCAGTGTCTCTTACTGGCTGATGATGATGATTCCAGCATTCCTACTATTTTGATTAAAATCAAAATAAAATAAATAAACCAAAATATATTTAGTCATAGTTTGTTTTTGAGATCATATTTTATTTGAAACGTTTAGTTCATTGTAGTTTGTAGAGTATGCTGAAACATTTGAATATTGTTTGTTCATAGTAACACGGACATAAACCTGAAGTTATATATACAAAGATTTAATTTTCATTACAGTTATTACTAACTTGTTTATCATTAGATTCCTATTTTCAGTTCTTACAATTATAACACAACTTACCCAATTTATGTTATCATTTACGTAAAGCACAATATAATTTTTCTTATTCATTTTAAATTTTACACCAAATCTTATAATAAAACTATAAAGAGATTCTTCCTGTTATATTTTTACACATAAAATGCGTATATATGTGACACAACACTGCAGTCGTAAAGACGCGGACGCTGAACATACATCTAAACTAATCAATTGTGACTAAGATAGTTTACGGTTGAAGTGTAACGAATGTAGGTTTTTCAAGTAAAGTATTATACCACAGGGCCTCAGCTGTCCTGTTGCCAATTAAAATATAACTAGACTGGATGAATTTAAACGATTTCTTGTTATTATTAATTAAAATAGAATACAATGGATACTTGTCGACCTCATTTCGTCTTTTATAATTTGCATGTCTTAGTCTTTGACCACAATCTCACTTAATATGGCTTAAGATGATAATATGCTATACCTATAAATGGATAAGTTTTCAAGCGTAGTTGCTGACGTAAACTTATAAGTGCTTGGTGATCACCAATCACCAATTTAAATATCAAACCTAGCTAAGTAAGCATTAAGAAAAACTTTGCCACCAAACTGCAATTTTGTCATGATGTTTTCTTTTACCAAAAGCTATAATTCAGTAGAGGACGTGAACCATTTATTGACGCAGAATAAGAATTTTGGGGTGTAAGGGGTGTCAAATAACATCTAAGAATTGAGACATCCAAGCCAACCTCACCTACACGCGGTGCACCCTGCTGAATAACGAACGAGGCAATGGCGATAGCGGGGTGATAGGGTTTTACAGCCTGACTGGGTCGCAACCACCATGTATATGGCGAAAAAGCCCGTCATAGTGATTCGCTTTTGCGGGTCGCGTTTCGGGATCAGCCTGTGCATATTCAGCTTTTCGCAGGCCGGCATGACAGCGGCGACCGGCGATGGACAGTATGTACTCGTTGGTCGCCATTGTTTTTGGATTGTACTATGCTTACCATCAGGCATAGTGCAGTCACTTTGCCGTGCTACTAAAAAAAAAAAAATACCTTTTTTGGTTCGAACTGTATGCGCTATTGACCTAGCAAGGTCTTAACAGCTTCACCGGACTACATAAGAATACGCTACCACTGAACAATCATCTCTTCCTCATTGTTTGAAACAGCTGTTAGTGAATTATTGAATTTCGTGTTGTGCTAGAATGCACACAACAGACAAACAAGGTCTACTAATTCGTTATTTTCGAAAACGTAAATTTGTCTTCATAATCAACTTGCAGTATATAAACTGTATTATAAAAGGATAGTTTGGTTTTATAGATTTCTATTTTTGGGAAATATGTCATCAATTCGTATTATACTTATACTTAAGGAACTATATTTCAGACGTTGACTTTTTTGAAGTGAGCGTAAATAAAATATAGATATTTTTGAGATTTATTTCAACACCTGCTGTTATTAATAAGCGAAGAAATGTATTAATCGACTAGACAAAAATAGGACCTTCTCAATTTCCTTATAGAATGAATTCTGGTAGGACTCAGTTTTTCAAACAATGCACTGTAATCACAACATATTATAAAACAAATTCCTCTGCCACGTCTGTCTGTCTGTTCGCAATAAACTCAAAATCTATTGTACGGATTTTCATGCGGTTTTCACAAGTAGATACAGTGATTCATGAGGAATGTTTAGGTATATAATTTGGCAAGGTTTTTTTTTATTATCAGGGCGGGACAACGTCCACCGGGCCGGCTAGTTAATTATAAAGACAGAAATAGAGATATTGTATGAAAAGCCTTATGTAGTGATTTTCACTTATAATCATAAATTGCAAATTACGTACATATTTTCGCTATTTTAGAAATTAGAGCCGGTCAATCAAACGGCAAACATTCAATGAATTAGATGCAGCTGTATTGAATGACAAAACGCGTGAAAATTTTCTTATTTCTGTTTATTACATGCAATCGTGTCCGACTAAACTGGGATCAGCATACATCAGATGAAACACACGCAATAGGTTATCCGGGATGAGCTGGTGTCTCTAGTTTTAAAATCAGGTGGAAGTTGTATATACCCGACTGGATTGCTAACACCATGTACATAGAACACTAGTGGGTGTCCAGTGGTCAACATTTTAGTATAATAAAGGTACTTTTTTCTCATTACGTATTATTTTATATAGACATTACGATCTGTATTTCTTTATGATTTTTTATCTCAATGATAAAACTTTTATTCAGTTTTATACAAATATTACAGATTCTAGACGTTGTAGTCCGGTGAAGCTGTATAGACCTAGCTATTTCAACAATGCAGTCAGTCCGAAAAAAAAACTAGACGTCAGGAGTTTCAAATATATGATAACAATAACGCTCATCGCTCGTAATTTAGGGGAGACCGGGTACAGAAGTAACACTTTGTAATTTTACCTTGATTTCTAGCTGGGTGTTATTATTGTTATTAAATTTATATATCCACATATAAATTTAGTTTATGTTCATTACACTGGTAACTCAAATTATTTAATTACGGTGTGTTTTATATGAATAACAAACAGTTTAAAAAAAATCGTCGGTTGATACTTTCGATGCTAATGAAAACAATGTTACATGTTAAATCATCAAAGTATGTATTGAATAACTTTGTATTAATAAGACAAACAAACTTCAGCAATTAGCTGAAGCTGAAAAAAATAAATAAGATTTATTTTTAAACCTAGAGAGCATTTGTTACTTTTGACTCACCATTACTTTTGTACCCGGTCTCCCCTACTATACAAACCCGTCACAATGACTCTTTTGGTATATTGTTTCAGTATCATCCACTTATAGATAGGTATATAAAAATTATTCGGTGGTCCCCGAAACTGCCGCGTCGTCGCGCCGAGACGTTAGGAAAATGGGCGCATGTAACGAGAAAACAATTCGAAGAAAAGGCAAAAAAAATGTACACCACCCTTTAATGAAGTACATGTAACTCGATTTTAGATCAAGCGTAACATGAGGACAGAAGCTCATCAGTAAACAAGAAAAATAGTATTAGATGGTGCATTTTGCGTGATTGCGAGTTTATATAAAACTTAATATTGCAAAAATGGCTCACGCGGTCCTCTTTCTTTGGCCGGCAGTGTACTTACTATCAAATACAGTGCACTTTATACTTACATAATTTCATAAATATGCACTGTTACATACACATTATCTTGCTTGTAGAAAAAAAATAAAAGAATAATTATGTGAAGTAAGCCTGAAGGCGGAACACTTTACACATAAAGTTAATTTTTGAATCTAAATTCGAGAGCAATTAGCTTACATTATGCATGTTAATGATATCAAAAGTAGGTGTAATACGTGTAGGCAAATGCGTATGTGTTAAGTAACAACTAATAACATTCACATTCCCAAATGTTTATTTATTTAACTTTCATGTAGGTATTACCACAGTCGATAGAGCGTATTACATTGTAGGTACTAAAATGTCAACGCGTGCGCCGCCTGAGACATGATAACTCAGGCAACTTGATACATGATGACACAAATCATGTGTATCTAAGTATGTATGTTCAAATTGACGATGATTGGCACTTAAATATCACTACTGTATGCACCTTTATTGATTTACATTTCTATTGTTCAATGCACTCATTGACCTAGAATGTAGTAAGTTATGGTGAAATATACATCATATTTCGGTCCTTCCTGAAAACGAAATATTCATATGAACTACGACGGAAAATGAAAGTTCTCATCTCATCTCAATTACACTTTGATATTTCTTACATTAAGAATAAACAGTAGTTGATTTCATATATATAGTTGATTTGAAATCTTACAGTATCGGTGAGTATGTGATTTACATTACTAAAGCAGCAATTAAAAATACATTTCTTTATTATGCGTTTTGAGCTACTAATATTGCTTCTAATAAAATACTACAAATAAAATCAGGTAAAGATTTGTCTTTTTTTATACATCCTGTTTTATTTTAAAACGTTTTTATTTAAATGACAATAAATTGTTTGTGTTCAATGTGCGTGATTTTTGTGTAGTATCTTGGTTTATTTTTAGTACAATAAAGTAATGACCATAGTCATTTTTCTCAGAGTTAGTTATTAGCTAGCTGCACATTAAATATAAATCAAAATGGAACCTGACTGCATGGAATAAAGATATTGAAATCAGAAACAAGAAAATTATGTCTATCGGAAGCTATGAACTTCTTATTATGTGTGTATATATTATTCTACTTATTCCGTAATCTATTAAAATTACTAAATTAAATATAAAAGAAAAAAATATTTATATTTGTATAACACAATAAATATTTACCCTCTAGCGCCGCGGCAGCTTTTGATGAGTCGCCAGTGGGGAGGGCAGTGCGTGTACCACATAGTGTTGCGCAAGCCATGTGAGCCATCGAAAGTGCCCCCTCCCCCGGATATGGAGCGGGCATCTCTTATAAACACAGGTGATGTTTCGGTACTGGACACTACACTGACTTAGCAGCGTCTATTCGAATACCCAGGATGTGTGACAAAACGGTATGTGGTCATGATCGACAACCCGTGTATATTCATGACCCAGTGAAATTTTTTCTGATTTCAAATACTCTCTTTAGCGATCTAGAAAATAATAGTGCTGGTGTAAATAAGCTGTGTTTTTTATTGTGATTCTGACTGGACGTTTCTATGTGCAGGTATTGAGATCACTGTTGGTGGCAGCGATGGCAGTGTGCGTGGCGTCACGGCCAGAGCCGCCTTCGAAATACGGCCCTCCATCGACGTCCTACGGAACTCCTTCTGGATCATACGGTCCACCAGCCCCTCAGTACGGGCCTCCTCAGCAACCAATAGTTCATAAACATGTATATGTTCATGTTCCCCCTCCAGACAACGAATTGCCTGCACTCCGTAAACCCATATATGTACCTCCCCCACAAAAACATTACAAAATAGTGTTCATCAAAGCACCGACCCCTCCAACCCCAACTGCACCTGTCATCCCTGTTCAACCCCAGAACGAGGAGAAGACTCTCGTCTATGTGTTGGTGAAGAAACCCGAAGATCAACCTGATATTGTCATCCCGACACCGGCACCGACTCAGCCTTCAAAACCGGAGGTTTACTTCATCAGATACAAGACTCAGGTATGTAAACATTATTAACTTATTTATTAAATTGAATTTAAAAGTACTTACAGCAAAAAACAATTAGGAATTTGGTGGTAACTACAATTTATAATTGAATTACATAACAAAAGTCGTCATCAACACAGTATACCTTACTCTAACGAGTATCTTGTTATTAAAATATATTATTACATCCGAGAGTGGAGAAAACACTGAGCTGAACATGAACTGTTAACGGTCATAGGAGAATATAAAAATAGTCATGTAAATTTCAAAATTCAAAAATAAAAATTTAAATTATTAGTCATGTATTTAATAATAATAAACCATTTTAATTATCTTCTAATATGTTAACTTTATCAAGAAATGAACAACTGATAAATTATTTATGATTCTTGTTCGATGCACGCTGGTGTATGTCGTTGTTAGTTTGGACTTTGAATATTATTTTTTATTTTTCTAAACTTGAAGATTCTACTTGTACATTACATTTGTCTAGACAATATATTCAAAAGAACTATCGGGAAAGTAATGGTATAAAAGTTTCCTTGAACCCGTGTATGATAATATATATTGTAGAATTGTGTGAACAACTTAGCATGCTTAACGTTATCATCATTATGTTGTCGCAAGAGGAGATGCTACTGAGTTCAATTTAAGCCAGCGCAATAGGTTCATGTAACGCAATTACGTTTAGATCAATTCGACCGCTATTCCTTTTTCTTTTTCAATTCAGTTACGTATATATCAAATTAAGTATTACACTGATTTTGTTACATGCCATTTGAATAATGACTTGGTTGACTAACATAGTATCCAGTTTAATAATTAAGGTTCTATTTATAGGCAATATAATAGCATCCGTAATGATTGATAAAACAAATGAAGACATGTAAGAATTGCAAATTTTGAGTAATGTAAAAGAGATATGCTTTTCGAAATACCTACATAATAATGCTCTAGTAACCTTTTGTCTTTGTAATATTTTTACAAACGGTTTTGCATCGAATAACCCTAACGAAGATTACACATTCGTATGTTCAAGTACAATCGACTAATATTAAATATTAGAAGTAGGTATTATTATACATAGGTAGTATATCAAACAATATGTAACAAATTCTTTTAATTATACATTTTTAAATATGTACTTTATAATATTAAAATGTGGTTATTATTACAATAAATATTATTTATAATAAAACGTTATTAAATTCCCAAAATACTAAATTAACTTTTTTAATTAATTATTCTTATGACCAGTTCTAAAATATAAAATTAATATCAATATTTAAAATAGAAATATTAATACATATTTTAAAATTTTTAAACTATTTATTTAGTTCCTTGAAAATGTGATACGAATTAACACATTACAAGTATAACCATGCTATGATTTATTATCCAAGTAGAAATTATATTGGTCCTTAGTAGTCCTTTGTAGTGTATATACATGTTTTCGAGTGTAGTAATATTAAAAAAATAATAATTACATGGCCACCTAGCTCTATTTTTTTTCATATGATATAAAATAGTAATAGAAGCAGTAACATAAATTGCGCCATTATTGTTCTATTTATTGCAAAGTAATTTGTATTCCTTCGTGAACCTTGATCGCGACCGATACGAATATTGATTGATTTAGTGTTTATCGGGCCTGATTACATTTTAATAGTCGTTATGCAACATACATCAAATGTTTTTTAAACTTCTAAAGTAGTTACGTGACTGTCGTAATCATACTTTCATCTAATCGAGTTTATAAAACGTTGTATATTAATTTATGTGGGTTTAACGATCAAACTGATGGAGTACACACTAATTATACTGCAGCTGTAAAGAAAGAGGGCGTATTATAATCGGAGAAAGATCGAAAGTACTTCTAACTCGTTTTTTTATTAAGGGTAATTTAAGAATAGAAGCTCATGGGTGAATCAAAAGTACTTTTTTTCCTAATTCTGAATCCATACATATTATATGCGACGTGCCGTTTCTTTGGACAGCAGTATAGTGACAATAATTTTAAATATTTATAATATACAGAGTCCGTTATTATCTTTTACTATTATTGTTATTATTACTACTATTTGTTATAATGTATAGTTAAGTTATAGAAAAATACATAGGTTTGTACCGCGGCATGTATGTACGAAGGAATTCGCTTATATTTTCTAATTTAAATTGGTAACAGTATTGGATGACGGTGAAGGAAAAGATCATGAGGATACCTGGACCTGAGAAATGTGCTTGTAGTGCCACCGTATGTGGAAAAATATATGTGTAGATTTCTCCTAGTTTGAAATCACCAATACATCGTACGTTGGCGTGGTGATTATGCTCAATCTTCTTTCGAGCAGAGGACTATGAGGGCATTGGGTATCTTATAGGCTGATGTAAAATAATTGGGACGGAAATTCATTTTCACCTGAACAGGTCCTCAAATTATTATAATGCACGAACCTTCAGTTACAGTTAAATTATAGAATTATACAGCCTCGAATCGAACCTTGGATAGTGAGATTTGATATTAGGTATATTTTTACTTCATAAGCGGGTGGGTACGTCATTTTGAAACTATTTAGTACTGATTAATAGATTTCAGTTCTTGGGTTGGTTACGGAAACATATACAAACTATAAATCCTGTATGAGTGACTGTAGCAAATTATGAATCATGTTTTCAGAAACAAGAAGGCTATCCTGCAGCGGTACCACCAGCGCCGCAATACGGTCCTCCCGCCTCTGAGCCCTCTTCGGAATATGGAGCCCCGTAAGAAAGAATTTCTTACAAACCTTAACACCTGTAACCCACGTCCTCCCCTGTTCAAAATATACCAAAAAATATGCAATTCGCGAACGAAACTCACATAGGAAAATTAATTAAATTAATCTATTTGTTCTTATACAATTTTACCTATGATCAAAATCAAAATATATATAGGTAATACATACTTCAATTATATTTCCAATAATTGAATAGACGTGGACACTTCCAATCCGTTATGTGTTGTTACCTTAACAATGACAATTTTAAAGATTTGATCACGGGTATAATTCCCCTCTTATAGTATCTCTCCAGTTATTGGGTGCTAGTAGTTGCCCCTTCTACCATCTCTTGTCACGAACAAGTTTAAGCTATTATACCACTCCTGTGACAATTATTGATGTTGTGCAGTCAAAACTCTTTTACTTTATTTCACCCTGGTATCTAGCTGTCATTATAATGGGTAAGAATACACAATGGTTATTTTTTAAATATAACTTAGGTATGCTAATGTTCTTTATGCTAAAGTTCTTTATTCGTTCGTAGTAAATAAAAGTATATAATTATCTACTTATGTCAAAGTTGGGTTCAAAGCATTCGTTATATATAACATATATTACAAACAAATTATATATTTAAATCAAAGGCATTTCTATATTGATTCTACATTCTAATTCATACGCAGAAAAAAATCTGCTTTATTTTACTATGACTTGGGAATATATTTTTGAATACTCTAATATCTAAAGTAATGTACGAAGACTTTGAGAATTCAGTTTTTTTTATAAATAAACGTGTCTACAGAATATTTTACGAAAATACACAATATATTTTACGGCTTTGCATCACAAAAACTAGTGTACAATCAGAATAAATCATTCAGGTTGTGATTGCACATTAATTTTTTAATGATTCAATTTAATATTAATAGTAGATTAATAATATATATTATATATGACGCAATATAGTTAATTTAATAGGAAATTTTGTAAAGGGAATTACGCGCGGAGGAACACTCGCAATAAGTTGAACAGTTTGCGTTATTTTTTTTAATAATGTTATACATCAAATTGATGTGACTTTTTTGTAAATATGTTATTTTATACTATTAAAACGTTTTATATTTATTTTGGTTTTCATTACATGCCCACATTTGTAACTTATTAAACGTAAGATATAATCATTGAAGTAAAGGTACTTCTTACGGTACTTAAAAATGCAAGAAAATACGAAGAGGTCTAGTTACGATTGACCTTATATGATGTTGCGTAAGGTAGTAATATAATAACTATAATTTCTGAAGAAAACGAAAATTAATGATTTTTCTTTGTATGAAATCACGAATATGATATGTTGATGATTAATTTGTGCCTCAGTTCTGTTGGAAGTAATTTACTGGGTGGAATTATTGTATGAACAGTGAAAGACTGATTAACGAGCCACTGTTTTTGCACATCAGCCAATTAGCCATTCCAACATCGATATATTATTTTAAGGTAAGTACTATTGCATGTACGTTTTATTAGAGAAGCTTATTGTATTAGTGCTGGTATAAGTAATTTTGGTCTGGGTTATACATAATATAAGAATTTGAAATAGCATACAAATGAATTGAAATAAAGCGTATTTTTAATTTTCAATATCATTGATACAATTATGATGAATTGCATATTTGAAAATATGTATTTAAATAGTGTCGAATTACATCTTTAGTATCTCTCAAAACCTATGATGGCTCTTAGTACAGAGTTCTTAGCGATAATTGTAGTCCAACTATGTAATACAAGATGGACGACGCTGAAGTATTCTTGACATTTTGGCGAGCGATATGGTAGATATCTATATAATACTAGCGGACCTGGCGGACGTTGTCCTGCCTTGATAATAAAAAAAATCCTAAAAGTCAATCGCAACGCCACCTACCGGGTCCAATTGTGAATCTAAACCATTCTTGGATCCACTGGAACACGCACACAAAGTTTTATTAAAATCGGTCCAGCCGTTTAGGAGGAGTTCAGTGACATACACACGCACAGAAGAAATTTATATATAAAGATAAACAAGAAAACTTACGTAATTCAAGTATTATAGTTATAATCGCGAAAACTATAGAATTAACTCAGATTCACGACAGCAGATTCATTTTATATTACTCCGAAATAATAAAAAAAAATATGTATCGTATAAACAAAATTAAAAAAAAGTTAAACAAAATTTTGGAACATTTACAGGAGATAATCGGAATTCTCAACCGATTTCTATTGCGAAAAAAAAAAGTACGTTTATATTTTTTATTGCTAGTCTTATATTGTAAATATAACGTCGTTTCAAATTTATTGAGCATTTCTTATATTCAAGAGGGTAAATGTTGATCCCTTAAGAGATAAATAAACAAATCATTGTAAAAGACTATTTTCAGATGATAGTAAAAAGTTGCAAAAGGTGTTAATTGGCGTCCACGAGGGAGGCCTTGATTAGTGTCGCGCTAAAAGCGAAAACCTGTGAATAAGAAGGAAAACTGAAATTCTACTTACACAATAGTTTAGAAAACAAACAACATTACACAATACAATTGTGGTGTATATACATATTTTTATGTATTCTATATTTAATGTTATAGACGTAGGTTTATTTTCGTGTATTTTTTATGAAAATGATTATCTATCTACGAGGTGCAAAATTTTATAACAGATCATCTTTAAAACAAGTTTCCTTTGTTAACAGACAAGTGGAATCATAGTATGCAAATACCATTGCTATATTTGAAACGGTAACAATACTAAATACTAGATTATGTGTATGCACACTGTACATCTTACAATAGGGTGTTCTGAGTGACTGATATTCATGTTACAACCATACTGAATACATAAAAATTAACGCGCATTTACTGAGTTATTGAAGTTATACTTCCATTGGCGCGTTAGGGAAAAATGATGAGAGTAATTTTTTACGATGCGCGCGTACACCGTCACGAAAAACCAACATCCTGAAGTTATTACGATGCGCGCGCACACCGTCACGAAAAACCGACATCCTGAAGTTATTACGATGCGCGCGCACACCGTCACGAAAAGCCTGAACCAACACGAAAACGACACCCTGAAGTTAGCTATAGTCAACGTTTTGTTTCTTTGTATTAAAACTTTCAATGTATTAAATACCTTTTTTCTATTATTAGTGTCGTTTTTTTTACAAACGTAGAATAAGGCGAAAGATAAAGTTTTTAAAAGATTTTTATCTTGTTACGCCTAAGAAGCATAACTTCTAACGCGTGTACATAAGACCACACACTTTTTTAAAAATATTTTATAGGTTTTAAGATTAGATAACAATCTTACCTGATGTTAAATGACGGTGTGATCTAAGATGGTAAGCACGTTATAAACCTAGAGGCTGGTTTTCAAGTGCAGCTACCGATACACATCTACAGAGACTTGGCTATAAATATTTAACTTAGGAATAGTATCTATGTAGACAGGCTTAGAAAAAGCCAGCTATCATACTATGGTTTTCCTATTCTTTACCGAAAGTTACACCTACGAATTCGAACCTGTCGTTTGACGCGGTGTTTCAACACGCTTTTCATTGCACCACCATCGCTTCAGCGTTTAGAGATTTTTACCAGAAAAACTCAAGAACAGAAGTATCCGTTTGCAAAGTCTTTTCTTTTTTTTAACATCATTGGAGGCAAATGAATAGGTGGGTCACCTGATGTTAAGTAATCACCACCGTCCATAGACACTTGCAAGGAGTCGCAAGTGCGTTGCCAGCCTGTGCTGGGGAGGGGGGGGGGAGAATGGGAAGGGGAAAGTGGAAGGGGAGGTGGGTCTCCGGCACTCTCACTGACCGAACGAAACGAGGGTGGTACTACCCCAGGCGAGCCAACCCATTCATCCTGAAACCAGTAATAAATTCAGCGTGGCTCTACCACCTACATCTAGTCTATCTATCCTACCTATCTAGTCTAGTCTACCTTTACTTGTGTAAAAACTACATAATGTGGCTTAGAATCTATGGCGTATATAAGATTTTCTGGTTACATTATGTGGATTGCCAAATTATGCTACCATTATGGACATCAATTTACATAATCGCGAACATCTCATTGTGCATTGTTACCCTCGGTAATTTGACGTTTTCACTTTCGCACAGTTATAGCCTGCTTCCGCAAAACGAAGACCAACATTACGAATTAATTACCTATGTAGGCCTTGTCATCAAATAGTCTTGAACATGAAAGGTTCAATAATTGATAATTTCGATTAACACGAAGTTAGTTATTGTGAAACGAATTGGGGGTGTAAGGGGTGTCGAATAACATCATAAGACTTGAGACACCGAAGCCACCCTCACATGCACGTGGTGCACCCTGCTGAATAACGAACGAGGCAATGGCGAAAGCGGGGTTGTAGGGTTTTACAGCCTGACTGGATCGCAACCACCATGTATATGGCGAAACAGCCCGTGATTGTAATTCGCTTCTGCGGGTCGCGTTTCGGGATCAGCCTGTGCATATCCAGCTTTTTGCAGGCCGACATGACAGCGGCGACCGGCGATGGATAGTGTGTCACTCGGTGGTCGCCATTGTTTTTGGATTGTACTGTGCTTACCATCAGGCATAGTGCAGTCATTTTGCCATGCTACTATAAAAAATAAACATTATCTGTAACATTATGTTTTGTATGCAATGTTGGTGGCTATTGACGTTTCGTAAATGCAATATTGTTTTACAATTTTTGGCGGGTTTTTTTCTTCATCTACAAATTATCCGAACGAAATAAAATCACTCGATAATGTAATCCTGTATTGTACTTATTTCATACTAAAATGGTCTTTTTATGTACATATAACATATTACAATTTTATCAGAATAGCTTCAGCCATTCCTTAATAGTTTGTAACTATATTTTTGCATGTATTCATTTTTTCAGTAGGTAATAATTAATTTTTTCGAAAAGATGTTGAATGAATTATTAGTATTCCACAAATATCCTTATATCCTCAAAATAGCAATTACCAGATTTAGTTATTGCTCAATTACAGTTCATTTATGATGAATTAATAGATATAAATAATGAGTAGAGAAAATAATTCATTAAAACATTAATTCATAACAAAACTGGCCAATGAATATTGTCGTTTTAAGTAATTTTTATGAGTATTTGTTTAGGTGTGCTATAGTATTTGTATTTATTAATGTTTTAACTCTTTGTTTTCACGTGTAATGTTAAATAAATGCTCAAAGAACTTGCACTTTTTACTAGTGATTGAGCGACTCTTAATAGCTTGTATAGCAGGAATATGCTTCCATCTGAAATGTATTCAAATATTTGAGCATTATGATATACGAATATTATTTTTATTGCACTGATTGATTGATTTATAAACAAATTTCTGAAAACGCTAACTTTGCGGGTGCACGTTGCGTTGGAAGTGAGATAACGTTAATGTAGTTAATTTTTGGGAAAAAATTGATGCGGGTTTCTGGGAACAATTAATAAAATACATTTCAATCATTTTTAGAAATGTCTGTCTGTCTGTTTATCTGTCTGTCTATTTATTTGAACACGCATCACTGTGTTCATGATAAAACCTCAAAAAATCACAAAGCATATCCATGAGTAACATGTAATCTTGGTTTAATTAAAATCGGTTCATTTTATTAAAAGTTATTGTACTTTTAATTACGACGCGACTTAAGTACCAGAGAAGTGGATAAGTAAATGGACTAAATACATTCAGATATTTACATAAGATATCACGCGGACGAAGTCGCGGGCACAGCCAGACGTAAATAAATTCTCACGTTAAAACGTTACTCACATCTACTAGGTAATTTTCTATACATTTTTGAGTACAGGTGTAGCAGTAGCATAAGAATAATTTCACGTCGTTAACTATCATCATGTACCCAATCATCATTATAGGTAATAATTGTTTTGTATTTTATTCGAAAGTTGTTTTTTGATTATACCATAATTGGGATAGTTAAATATACAGTTGAAAAAATTTAAATAGTTATAATATATTGCATAATATTTTATAACAAGCTATGTTTGGGACTCCGCCCACGTAAACTTAAAAACTACCGAACGGATTGTCATGCGGTTTTCACCGGTGGATAGAGTGATTGATGGGGAACGTTTTAGTATATAATTTATCAAGTTTTTTTCATAATCAGGGCGGGACATCGTCTGCCGGACCCGCTAGTAATAAATATAATAATAATAATATATATAATAAAATATAATATTTTTGCCTCTCGTACTTAAGTCGCGTTGTCATTAAAATTACAATAACTTTTGATAGAGTGAACTGATTTTAATGAAACGAAGACTAAATGTTACTCGAGGATATGCTTTATGATTTTCTTGAGGTTTTATGATGAACGTAATACTTTAGCAGTGATGCGTGTTAAAACAAACAGACAGACAGACTTTTCTAAAAATGATTGAAATGTATTTTATTACTTATTCCAAGATAACTGCATCAATTTTTTTCACAAAAATCTAAAAAGTACAGACACTTTAGATTTACATTCCTATTACATGTATAGATATCTAATTGGTAGGTTGTCTATTCCATGATTTGTTTTATAAATATGGTATGGAGATAGGTAATTTTAAATTAATCTAGCTAATCTGGTATTCATAACGTTGAATGAAATTAGTAACAATAAATGAATATACATTTAAAACTAAACATTTAATAAGATTATGTTAAATTTAAACTACATTTATTTATTATATAAGAAAAATATTCTTACATAAACTTGCTTTCAACTCTAGATTTATCCAGAAGCATTTCTCCTGAAGCCAAAGATCATTGACGTTTGCTGATCTATTTATATCGCGGTTGGTTTTCATTTCAGTTTGGCTACAGTTTCGACGCCTGTGGACGTTGCGCTAGCAAATCGTAACGGGCGGTAGAGAATGTCTATAAAGATCGAAAATGAAATTAAAGTAGAATCGGAACCTTGTGTGATAGCTTGGGATGAAAAACTTTTTGTAGGCAGTGAAGATGGTTCCATAAAAGTAAGTTAAAAAGCGTAAGGCATCGACATACTTGTTTCAATATAATTTTGTGTTATAGTAGGTATCTAAGAAGACCGGTTCCACCATAAATACCTTTAATAATATGGTTTTCATAATCTTTGCTAATTTTATTCCAAAATACCTACTTGATCGTGTACGTATATCTATGTAGGTACATCATCGCATTCCATCTGAGATGGAATAGAATAGAGCATAAGTTATTGATACCTTCAAAAATATATATTTAAAGACATCCTAAAAAAATTAAGATACAAATTGTATCCGAGTCATTGATGTCAACTTACATATATGTATGTCATCAGACTAGGCTAACTGTGATTATTGTTAAATTAGTAATGTTGTATACAATTTATAATTGGATTGTAGATTTATAATTTTAGAATAAACTATTTTTTTCGTTATACATTTAAATTTCAGTCTGCCATTTTGTAAACACTAAAAATAAAATAAATCGTAAAACTAGCTCAATTTCAGTGATTTTTTTTTTACTTACACAATCTAGAAGAGTTTCTATTTCATTTATAATTTCAATGTTTTCAGTCATTCAATCCTGATTTGTCTTTATCTGCATCATGGTCTGCTCATTCCGTACAACCGTTCGCTCTTGCTGCTCATGGTGGGTTTGTTTATTCGGCATCCAATGATGGAGGGATGGTCATCGCAAGGAGAAAAAATTAAAGAGTTCCCTCCCTCTGACGGTGATGTGGTTAGCCTACAGATCTTCAGTAAACAACTTTTTGCTGGAGATGAAGTTGGTGCAGTAAGTTGTAAAATCCATTTTACTAATAAAAGTATTTATATACTTACTTTATATCAATTTAACCAGCCAACAACTTTTGATAAGTGAATATACAGGTACACTCTTTAAACGAATATCTGTGGTTTTCTATCTCGTGTTTACGTGCACGTGGTATTAAGTGGGTTACGACTGTATTTCCACGTATAACCACGATTTGAAAATATCAGTTATATTTGGTTAGGGTCGGAATAAAAAAATTAAGTTCCAAAGAAAAAGTTCACACTAGAAAACGAATTACAATTATACTATTCAAAATATATAACAAAAATGTTTGATCTTGGCAACTATACAGGCTGAATGTCTAGATAGTAGCAATATTTATGGAGGATACTCTGCACTCGATTCTCGTTCTAAATCAATAAAAAAATAGATGCTTAATACTTGACCTAATTATCTAGAAAAATGCAGAAATTATACACAATCCCCTACGCGTCTATGTTAAAGCACAGCGTAAATGACCACCGGGTGATTTCACTTTCACTTGAAAGAGAACGTGGGAACGTCAGGAACAAAACAAAAGGGTTTATTGTCTGTTTTATTATCGAAAGTTATTAACTCAGGGTCGCCTATTGTAGTTTTCGACACCAGTCATTGCACCTAGATTGTGTTTATACTTTTGAAAGTCCTAGAACAAACTTTAACTTAGGTTTTCTTGGTTGTTTATTAGTATTTGTTTTGATATTCTTATTTTATATGTTATAATACTACGAGCGTTTTAACTTCTACCTGGTATACTTTTCAGGTTTCTGTCTATGAAAACAACGAGGCAAAAGCAAAATATTACGTTTTGGAGGAAGTTAAAGATATTTGCTTTAACGAGCCTTACCTTTTCACTGTGAGGGACCTTTATGTCACAGTTACCGAGATTAAACCTGGTGAGTGTGAGTGTTCATGGGTTCACTATTATGTAAACTCCCAAGATCTAAATACTACATTTTAAAGGAATCGAAGACATTATTAGACCACAAAATATTATTATTATGTTATTAGAACATGTGTGGCTTTTTATAATTTGTTCATAAACAATGCCGAAAAACTCATGATTTTATTAAGATCTTCACTTCTTTAATAAGAGATGTAAATAACATTTCACATATTGAAGCTGAAATGGTGAAAAATACATAAAATAATGGAGCACTGCTTCAACACTGACTTCCATTCGTTGTTTGTACATATCATTGTTGCTGCCAGGGGAATAACTATTCAAGCTGCTATCTTCATATTTACTATTTAATTTTCTAGGCTAATGTGAGAAAGGTGTGAAGCTGTTAAGATCTTTCTAGATCAATAGAGTAGTCAGATCCAAAAAAAAAAAAAATATGGTAAAATAAATGGTATTCAGCCGTTGTCAGGTTAGGTTCTACTGATTATCAAGTGAATTGCAGTATTTTTCTGCCTTTCTAAAATCACTGTACAATCTTTGAGACTACGAGTATAAATGCGTAAGAAACCCATATTTTAAAAGTCTACACGGATCTTGAAAACAAAAATTGGTCTACTCATTAATTTTAATATGTGTAACTGAAAACATTACATACAATCTAATGATATCATAACCAAAAAGCTGTAGATACGTCATAAGCGTTTCAACAGCGCCTTGTTAAAACTTGGCTAAGAAGCTTATTTTTGACGGCTGCTCCGTCAATCCGACAGTACCTATAACTATTACTTTTTCATCACCGATATTGAGAATGTGCCACCTTACTTCCACATTTTATCTAAGACAGTGTGGCATTACAATATTACTTTACGTATGTGTGCGTTATCGTGCTATTTGTTTTGTCGAAACATCATGTAGGTAACGTATCTCTAGCTTTTTAGTTATAATGTCATTGATATACGATATATTTTACAGAGGAATCAAAAACTCGTTTTATAACACGCTTCACGATGCAAGGGCGCGCGCCATTGCGAATCGCACGATCGGGTCTACTATTTATGGCCAGGGATGGAAACAATTTACAACTACATACCTCATCTATTGAAAATGAATTCAAATTACTACATGAAATCAAGGTACGAGTAGTCCTTTTTCAAATCCTACTGCATACTGTATTAACATTGAAGACGTTCAGGTATAAAGACCACATACATCTTCGTAAATTACAGGATACCTACCTATATGGAAAATTTTAAGGGTAGTTGTTTTATTCAAGTAACCTGTATCGATTAAATATTAATTATACTCAGTCTATATAGGATACTTCTTGCTGATGCTTATTTTCACGACCTTACACTACTCTGATTCGGATTTTCTGCTAACTTGGGTATAACGTTAAACGAATTTGCGGGTAGCTGCTTCATAAGTGTTATCGATTTTTGCTCCACCACTCCTATGACTATTTCGTATGTCATCTATAGAACATAGTTTTGCTAAGCGTTGAACCCACCGTTATGGTCTTCAAAGACTTTATTTTTTGTTATGGCTTGAACCCTTCAACCTTTATTTGCATTCAGACCCAATATATGAATCACGAAGATGTTTAAGGTGACTCGCCCCACGACTTTGATCAAATTTGTTTTTATATATTATATTGTAAATTAGGAGCGTCAATGCTTCCGTAGTCCGGTGAAGCTGTTAAGACCTTGTTTGGTCAATAGCGTAGTCAGTTCGAAAAAAAAAGAAAACAAAGTCAATGCCTTGGCAATATAAATGACTAGACATGTAAAATATTTTTGCCGATCTTCAGGTCTTTTAAACATTTCGATTTAAAGATATCTTCTAATTTGCCGAAAGTAGCTAAACTTGGCGAAATGACTTTACCTACACGTTTAGTTCACTTTGTAGGTGCAGTGCCCAAGTTTCGGCCTACAAATGCAGGCATATACTTTTTATATCAAATCACAGAAATAATGTTATCAAATTGTTTAAATTGTTAATAGAAGTTTGTTTATTAATAATTTTCGAATATATTGAATATTTTGTTACAGGTTAGCGACATGATAGTTACCAGTTTAACAGTAACTGGAGACTATGCTTGGACAGGAGGCTGGGATGGATACATAAGGAGATGGAAAATGGCTAATAATATGTTAGAAGCTGCGGGAGAAATAAGTTGTGGATCTTGTATAAATGCAATGGTTGCAGCATCTGATGGTGTTTACGCAGCTATTTCTGGTGGAAAATTAGTGTATTTAAAATCAATGTAACATTATAATTGTTAATATTTGAAAATAATTTGTAGACATTAAATTATATCATCAATGATGTGATGTCGACAAGTGTAATAATCTTTGATGCTTTTCAAATTAAAGTTATTTGTATGAAAGGACATAATATAATTAATAAACTTGTTTTTATTGTGTCCAAAAAATTATCGAACCTCACTAGGTTTTCCTAGTGAACAATAAACAAAAGTATATATGTATAGGTCCCATTACATTACTATTACCAAAAGTACTGAAATAAATAATAAATTTATATAAACATTTACTACTACATTTACTCAATTTAAAGTATCAAAATCTTTACTCATAAATTTGAAATATCGTTTTTATAAAGGGCATATAAAAACAAAACATCAAAAAAAAGTCAATATACCATTTTTAAGAAAATTATATCCAAACATCTATCTTTTTAAGGGACAATCTTAAAACTTACCAAGATGGATTTGTTAGGGGTACTAAAACATATCACAAAATTGAACAAGTAAAAAAATGAATTTTTCAAGCCATCGATTTGACATCGAATGCCCCATATACATATAGGTTACATATTAGATAGGTACATATAGACGTGAATTTTTACAAAAAAAAAAGCAATATGTACAATGTTGTTAGGTAATTTTAATAGTAGTAGTATGCAAATGGTTTATTATGAACTAGCTGCTGCCCGGGGCTCCGCACGCATTTTTATTAAATGTATTAAAAAAATGTCAAATTGTGAGCAGGCAGAAATGCTCTTTCAAAAACATTTGTAAGTACGACACGCACGCCATTAACATGTACATTAGATATGTGAATACTAACAGTGTGTCAAATGAGATGGAATTTACCATCAGCAACATACCTGGAACCTTATCCTATTATATCCCTTGGTTACATAGTATATATAGTAAACCAAAGTCCTCTGCCACGTCCGTCTGTTCGCGATAAATTCAAAAACTACAGAACGGATTTTCAATTATTCGTGGGGAAGTTTTAGGTATAATTTGTCAAAGTTTTCTTTTTATTACCAGGGCGGGAAGTCTGCCGAGCCCGCTAGCTTAAAACAAAATAGCTCATTAGTTAGTTATCTCCCCGTACAAGTCCCGTGAAAATCGGTTCAGCCGATTTGGAGATAGCACTGAGGACGAAATCTTGTTTAACAAAATAAAATAGTCTAAGCTATTTTTTATACAGTGAATTATTTGTCAATGAAAGTCCCATGAAAACCAGTCTAACCATATTGGAGATAGCCCTGCGTAGCAAATCGCGGGTGAGAAAATAAAATAGTCTAAGTCTAAGGAGTTTATAAGGTCAGCTGCTATTGTCAATCCCGTGAAAATCAGTCCAGTCATTTCGGGTATTCCACTGTGTCCGATGGCGCAGGTAACAGCTATTCTAAAAAAACCTAAATTACTTCTTATGAGGTCAGCTATCTATCTACCAGTGAAAGCCCTGTATAAATTGGTCCAAATGTTTTGGATATATCACTGCAGACAAAGTCGTGGGTTACAAAATAAAATAGTCTGAGTTACTCATTATAAGGTCAGCTAGTGAAAGTCCCGTGAAAATAGGTCTAGCCTTTTGGAGATTACCCGGAACAAGCATACTAACAGACAGAAATGCCGGCAAAATTTTTAAATATATTTTTTTGTTATCTGTAGCCATATATATCCATTTACCAAAAAGTTAATGTTACATACACACACTTTATTTTTATATTACATAATAGATTACAAATCAAAAATTATAGACAAAACTAACATAGAGGAAACTTTTTGAATAGGAGCATAAAATAAACTTTGAAAATGTTTGCAATAGAAATTTACCATGTTACTATGGCAACTTATATAACGCTAACATGCAGTGAAAGCTCTCAAATGGAAAAAATGCCTGATTTTGAAGCACTCTTCATTAAAGTTCAGTTTATATTAGTCTTAGCGTAATGATATATAGCCTATAGCCTTGCTCGATATATGTACTATTTAACATTGAAATAATCTTTGAAATCAGACCAATAGTTTCTGAGATTAGTGCGTTCAATTAAACAAACATATCAAAGGATGAAATGGGCATAATTACTCCAGGAACCTGCAATGTATTGCTGATTTCATACTCTGAGAAATCAAGTTCTATATTTTCCTACATACAGTGGTACAGCAAAAACATTTCTTGAATGCAGTGTCCTTACGATGTTTTTCTTCACTATCAGTTGATAGTATTAACAATTTGAATTGATAAATTTACATGAACTACTAGGCGCCCAGAGGTCGACATTCGACCATAGTTCATTGATTTTTTAAAGTTTGGATTTTATTAGGGTTCTTCGGTCAAAGGGTATTATGTTATAATATCATTGTATAATGTAGAATGAAAAAGGGTAATTGGAACGTAAGAGTAAAATAATACATACAGTCGAGCATAGCAACCTCCTTCACAACCTTTTTTGAAGTCCTTTATTGACAGATGTCAAAATGTCTTTTTTATTTACATGTGTGTATATTTTGTGTAAAATTGAAGCAGTAGTGTGAGTAATGCATATTTAATTTAATATACTTCTAATGCATTTTATATAAAATAAATAGCTTTCAGCACTTCTCCTCCATATAAACTTTAACTATGCCAAATTTCACGTTCATCCGTTTGCCCAATTCCATTAAAAAGGGATACAAAGTTTATGCTTCACATATTAATATATATGATGATGTCAAAAAAAGTGTTAATGAATGTGTGGGTTTCAATCTGTGGACATTGAATTGTCATTCCACTAGTCAAAACTAAACCATAACTTCACACTTTACTTACAATCCACTCCAAACTTTCTTACCACTTTGAATATAGCTGTACAGAACACAAATTTAGATATGAGTAGGTATTATGTTATGTGCATAATATCAAAATAGTTTAATGATAAATAAATGCCAATTTTAGACTTCTTTAATAAACTCCGTCTTGTATTAAATTGTAAAATATTATATGCAAGTCTGAACATATTCAGAGTGGCCAAAAAGGCAGGCTAATGCAGGCTATACCTGAATATAATTAAATAATTGCTAAAATAAATGACAATTTCAATAAAAGTCAGTTCAACATTAACTACAATTTATATATATTATTTACACATAATGCATAGAGGTCAGCTTTTTACTCAATCAAAAGATACCACTTCAATATAAAATAAATAAATATAGCTATTTCTACTTCCTGCCGTTGCAAATGAAATAAGTATGAATCATGACAAAAATTTACTTGACTATTCCAATTTGAAATTGTATACATTTCCAGATTAAATAATAATCTCGACATCACATAGTTCCTCCTCAGATGGAAGTTTCACCTGTTTTGGGTTTATGTAATTAGGATCTATTGGTGGAAGTCCAGCTTTCTCACGACGACGCAGCTCTAAGAAAGCCTCACGTTGTGCCCAGTCTCTCATATGCACATCAGGAGCGTAGGCCCAAGCGAATCCACCAAATACTAAACATAGTGTGACAGTGAAAAAAAATGACGCGTGATGGGCGCTGGTATCTTCTTCTTTACTGGTATAATCGAAACCATAGCTTACCCAGTTCTTGTCAGCACTGGGTGTTTCACATGCTGTGGTTGCAGTATCACTGTTCTTTTTGGAAGTCGAGATATGTCGAATACCGTTATTGAAATAATTCCATATATGCCTTTGCATAATGGGCATTTGGCGTAATTTAATTAACGTGGCCATTATTTTCTATCCTCAATTTATTTCCAAAACAGTATTCTACTTATAAAAATGAAACTAAAAAAATAACAAATTCACAGATCAAGACTGGTTATGAAACAACCAATGTTGCTAGTATACAAATTTACGAAAAAGATTTTCAAGAATGTATACCATTTTTTAGCATTACCTTACAGATTATACATGTAGTCAATATAGTAAACAAAATACAGTTTTGAAAAATCTAAAATACTTTTGTGTATTAGAGTATGAATTATGATTTATTGTACTAATGAAATAGCATTTTTGAAATGAACTAAGTAATGCTTAATAAGTTCCTTCTAAGGCAGGTAAGTGGTGTAGTTACGTAATAGGTCAATAATATGAGGAGAGAGTAGAATTGTATCTTCAATAAATGGAGTGCATACAGTACTCCATACTACTGTATACTATATACTGTAGTAGATACAGTAGTATCTAAGAAGGTAGTCGCCGTGGAAGATCGAAGAAGGTATACTACATAGACAACTGATACAAAAAAGTGGAAGATCAAAACATTTAGTGTCCCTGTTTAAGTGAAATAAGAAGGTCATGAAGTCGCGTCGAGACTAACTAAATGGGCATAATTTTTTAAAAGAATTTGTCAACATTTTTTTTAATAATCATCTGATATTCCGTAATTTTTGTCGTTTTTGGGTAACATTAATTAAATATATGAGTTTGTAAATAAGAAACCAAAATTCTTATAAATTATAACGGTGGCATATACGGTGGTAGTTTTGATGTTCATAAGTGCCTTCTTAGGGCCTAAATTGAATAAAGTGTTTTGGATTTTGATTTTATACTTCGTACAAATTTTTATTTGTCTCTGCTTTAGGCAATTCTTTCGTCTGGATATACTGAATCAAGGAACTATCTCGACGAGAGCTCTTTGCATATAAAACCACTTTCTTGTTTTTGTATACGCTAAGGAATCAAAAACGATCTTAGTCGGGAACGAATGCAACCTGGCAGTTTAGACAGTTTTATAGTGCTTTTTGTTTTGTAATGCAATTGCTAATATTATGTTATCCATAGAATAAACAACTAAATACAACTAATTTATGTCTATTCTATATTTTGTCTTATCAGACTCTATGTACGTTCTGTTCAGTCTAAAGATAGGTACTAGTTCCTTTAATACTTATTATATTCTTTGGGTACTAAATTTCTTATAAATTATGGAAACCTCTATTTTCATATATTGACTTTTTATGAGCTTTCGCTACTACTAGTTTTTGTCATAACTATAAATCTCTTTCCAATGAACCAATATAATTAATACTACAACTGTCGATTTCTCGTTTATCGTAGAAATATAGTTTGGATAGACATTGGCGTAAGGCAGAGATTCCTACGGCATTATATAGTAAATAAAATAAATAAATACAAACTGGTGTTACAAAGGTATTTATGAAGAAAAGGGTTTACATAGAAAAAAGGAATGGGTGTATAATCCCAAGATAAAACGTAACATTCGCATTATGCTTTGATTAATTAGGTTGATTTATATATTGATATTATCAAATTTGAATATATAAAAAATGTCATTTTATTATGAATTGTGATGTGAACAGTGAAATGTGAACAGATTAACAGTCATTTGGGGATCAATGACTGCGATCATCCAGTTTGCAGGCGATTTATTCGCGAATCAAACAAAGATTAATATGCTTTACGATGTTATTATTTTACTATTCAGTTAGGTAAATACGTATTGAGTTAAGATAAGACCAATGCCCTGTTAATCAAACGTAACGGACACTCACATGTAACAAGATTTATTTTATATATTCGGCGATTTCGGCATTAAGTTTAGTCTAGTTGGCAACACTATTATGTTGCTGGGCCGCCAATTTTTGACAATTTTGAATGTCCCATTTTGAGGAACCATAAATCTATTGGAGATTTGGTGGCGGATTAACATTGTAACGTTTTATCATCTATTCAATTATTTTAGAAAAGAGGTCGATAGTTTGAATAATTATAATGAAACTATTTTTGTATTGAATGTATGGTTGAATCGAATACTTTTTGGAAATATACTATACCCCAAACTTTTATTCTGTAACCATACGTTCATAGAAGATAATACAGCGAATTCTATTTTCCTTTATTTATATGTACGACTGCTTGTAACTGTAACGTAAGTTATTAGGTTAGTGTTTTTGTATAAAACATATAAATAATATAATGTTTCCATATTTAAAATTGCTGCGATGATTTTGTAGGATGAGGATGACATTCTCGGTAGCTACAATTTAAATAGATTCGAATCTTACAATGACCCTGAGCTTTGTAGCCCGGTGAAGCTGTTAAGACCTTGCTAGGTCAATAGCGTAGTCAGTTCGCAAAAAAAGACCCTGAGCTTTTATTGAAGGAGAACATTGTAATGAAACCACAGCATGATAGTAGAGTATTTTTAAAATATGTATTGAGAAAATAATGCTCTGAATGGGTACGTTCGGAATTTATCCAACACCTATTCCTGTAATTGTATTCGCGACCCAATCCATCTAACTTATTACCTTAGTCTACATTGATATTTAATAGGGGGGGTACCTTAAAAGTAATCTATCAAAGAAAATATAAATATTAAAGCAATAGGGAAAGGCAAATACATAAAATTAAGCGTGTATTATTTTTCGAATTTTAAAATACATCGTTATAAATTAAGAAATAGTAATTTGATTTGAAATAGTAAATAAATCTCTTAACAATAACGAGTTAAGAAATCTGTTTCCATTATAATTATTCAAATTGAAAACTACATACCTGTTTCGTCACTGAATGCGTTCCTGATTTTTCTCCTTAAAATTACCTATAGGACAATATTTTCGGGAAATTTGAACAATTAATACTACAACGCTACCATGTTGTTGCCACAGAATACTAATATTGCTATTTCCTAGCAGAGTTTATTCAGTTTATTGCTAATTGCAGCCGTAGTTTCATTGCATCTCTAAGTTATTGTAGTTTAATCTCAATTTTTAGCTTCCTGATTAAAAATGGTTGTAAGGCAATATAATGAAGAGCTAAAATATTTAGAAAAAATTAATCCATACTGTTGGAAAATCAAAAAAGGTTTCCAACCTAACATGAACGTTGAAGGGGTATTTTATGTTAATAATACGCTAGAAAAGTTGATGTTAGACGAGTTAAGAAATTCCTGTAGACCTGGCATGACTGGAGGTTTTCTTCCCGGCGTGAAGCAAATTGCAAATGTTGCGGCGTTGCCCGGTATTGTCGGCCGGTCAGTCGGCTTACCTGATGTACATTCTGGATATGGATTTGCTATAGGTATACGTCTTCAACTATTATAAACAGACTTTAAGAATATTTTTTTGATTAATTTTTATAAAATCTTTGTAATATATATCTATAATTTTGACTTCATTAATTGCGATGATGTTCACATATTGATAAAAAATATGATGCAATTTCTTAATCTTCTTTTTACTGGTAATTGTTGTTATTAAACATTATTGCCGACATTATCAAGTTGGTATTTATTTTGTTTCTATATATTTGTTATGTTTATAACTTCGTGATCAAATTAAATGGTGGCTCTCTTGTTAGAACTTTCCAGAAAAAAATTATGACATTAATATTCATATTCTATATTATTATTTCTGAACAATTTGTACACAATAACCACCAATTTATTATACAATTAGGTTGAGTAATGTTTATGATTAAAGTGATTTTGACAAAAGTATATATTTATTATACAGTATTCACAGCTCACAATAAAAAATATTGTGTGGGTAGTTTACACATGGTATAAATGAAATTTTCAAAAAGAAAGTGAGAAGAGTATTTATCTCTCTGTTCTCCAATACCTGAAGGCAAGCAAGACACTGTTCCAAATTTATGCAATAATCTCCACCACTTTTCTTCACACAAAAAGGTTATGGATCACAATTTAAAAGCCCTCCCATAGGAAGTTTCACTTCGAAATTATAAAATAATAAAAACATCATAGACATAGTCTATCTATCATAATCAATTTACAGTATAAAAATTTCACCTAAACCATTCATAATTTTATTACACTGCAGGTGATATGAACTCTTTTCTCAATAGTATATTCTTCCTACCCTCCTTGCTCTTCTCAATTGCATGTCACAGTTTTCTTCAATATTCTTCATTATTTTATACTATTTAGCATGTTTTAAAAAGATGCTGTATCAAAAAGAGATTTCTTTTAACCACTCAAAATTTTTTTTTCGAACTGGCTACGCTATTGACCCAGCAAGGTCTGAGCAGCTTCATGGGGTAGTTTTAACCACTCAACTGTCTAACACCATAAGGGTTTAAGCTCCATACCAACAAATGTAGACCATATGATGAACTGGTCAACAGACTGTTGGCAGTATAAGTTTAAAAAAAATAGTGTATATATTACAAAATTTCAAAAACTTGAATAATATATTATGTAATGTAAAATTATAACTTTAAAAAGTTGGCTAGATATTTAAAAACATGATCCACTATTTAGGGATCTGGGTCTGAAAAAAATAGCAGATGTGTTAATAATAATTCTCTTCTTTTAAAACAAACCAGATCGAGTTTATTGCCGGTTCTTCTCGATGACTGGGCTGTTTTCTGAACCGGTGGTAGCTTTGACGTTCATAAGCGCCTTCTCGGGACCTAAATTGAATAAAGGATATTTTGATTTTGATATAAGTAAAGATCAGATATATTCCCAAAAAATGGTATCCATATACATTGCTTTAATGTGCATCCTAAAACTGACATGAGAAGGCAAAGTGGAACTGTTTGCTAACTTATTTGTAATTAGCAGGCCCAGCTTACGTTGTCCCACCTTGATAAATTATATATCTAAATTCCTTGTGAATCACTTTATCTACTGGTGAAAACCACATGAAAATCCGTTGTCTTTTTTGAGTTTATCTCGAACAGACAGACAGACAGATGTGGCAGAGGACTTTGTTTTATAATATGTTATGATTGTGTCACATTATGTTATTGAAGGTATTTCCATATTTCTGGCACTAGTTCTCATTATGTGTGAGTAAAATTTTGCATTAAAATTTAAACATGTTAATTATATTATATCAGAGACATGAGATACTTTAAGTTTAATACTAATTGTGTAGTTTGTACACAATAGAGAGATAAACAAAAATATGAAAGAGTTTATATTGCATTGCCATTCAGTTTCTGGACTATCTTTAAACTGTCGAAAGTCATGGTGTTCTGGAAATCAATTTCAAATAGACTGCAATATTTGTACAATCCTAGGACAACAATGAAAGTTACTAAAAATAATAAAGAAAGTCATCACATGTTAGATTGATTGCCATTAAAGGTCATTTTTAAATTATGTTATTGTAAATACCCATTTTAAGGAATTATCCTGCATGTTTCCCCTTATTTTTTATGTAGTTTTACCTCATTGATAGTAAAATTTCAGCAACAATAGTGAAAATTATATAAATAGCCATTATATGAAATTGAGACTTCTTTTCAGGTAATATGGCAGCTTTTGATATGTCTGATCCCAAGTCTATTGTATCACCTGGAGGTGTTGGTTTTGATATTAATTGTGGTGTACGTCTGTTGAGAACTAATCTCCATGAAAAAGATGTGCAACCTGTTAAGGTAAATTATTTTTTTACCGATATGTATGCATGTATGTATGTCTTGGTTGTCGAGTGATTTGACTGGTGGAATGTAAATTTGATGTTGATGTTCGAAACCTAGTACCATCAAATTTTTTAGAATTTGTGTATATTTACTAGTTAAAATTCGAAACGCAATCAGCTGATGTGAAGGAAAACAGGATACTTGAACTTGAGAAATGTTCTTGTACCAATTTATGTGGTTAAATATAGAAATGTGGACTTCTCCGAGTTTGATATCCTTCGGGAAGAAGCCTATGGCTATGGGTCTCCGTACAGGCTCATGTGATACAGTAACCAGATTTTAATGTATATATCTAACAGAAAATATATTTAAGCAAAGAACATAAACATTATGCATTTGCTGTGAATTCTTGCTAAAACCATCCAGCTTTTAATATTTATACAGGTGTCATGTTGAGTCAACCTTCATACTATGTTTAGTTATAAAAAAATATTGTAGGAAACTATTGTCATTTTATGACCTACTAGTTGATACTCACGATTTTGCGTTGTTTATTGTCTTAACAACAAGTATTACACCACTTGCGCCCACTTCTACACAGCAAGAAAACTCATATAACTTAGTGTTTATCATTTCTGGCTGTTCAATTTTTTGGAAATGTTCCAAAAGAAATTCCCTTTCGAATTGATTAAGTCGTTTCTGCGATTAGAGTGCACAAATACTCAGACAAACACAGGAATTCTAAAAACTGTTTCTTGTGGCTGTTGTAACATTTTTTGAAAAATGTATAAAAAAAAGGTTAAAAAGGTATAAAAATTTAGGTCTCTTATAATGGCATATTCAATCAACATTAAAGAATAATAGTAATATAGAGCATGAGCGTGTTCTACCGTCTATCATGGTGAGTGTTACGAAGAGTTACTCAACTTGATCCCTTCCTCTCCTTTTTATAACCGCACCACGCATGCTGCTCTTCGGAGCCATAGTTTGCAACATCTTATCTTTGCCGTACCGTGAAACTGTGGTACAATCTCCCGGCCAGTGTGTTTCCTCCTTCTTATGACATGGGGTCCTTCAAGCGCAACGTAAAGGGATACTTACGCAGGCCGGCATGACAGCGGCGATCGGTGATGGATAGTATGTCTCTCGGTGGTCGGTATTGTTTTTGGATTGTACTGTGCTTACCACCAGGCATAGTACAGTCACTATGCCGAGCTACAGTAAAAAGAAGAAAAAAAAATCAATTTGTAGAGGAAGTAAAAAGTTTTCTAAGTCGACATTAATTATACTTTGTTACAGGAGCAACTTGCTCAAAGTTTGTTTGATCACATACCGGTTGGTGTTGGATCAAAGGGCATAATACCTATGAATGCTCGTGATATGGAAGAAGCTTTGGAAATGGGAATGGATTGGTCATTGAGAGAAGGTTATGTATGGGCAGAAGATAAAGAGCATTGTGAAGAGTATGGGCGTATGTTAAATGCAGACCCATCAAAAGTCAGTCTGAGGGCTAAGAAGAGAGGATTACCACAACTTGGTACTTTGGGTGCTGGTAACCATTATGCTGAAATCCAAGTTGTTGATGAAATATATGACAAATATGCAGCTGGTAAAATGGGTTTAGAGAGAATAGGGCAGGTATGTGTCATGATACACTCTGGTAGCAGGGGATTCGGTCACCAAGTTGCAACAGATGCTCTGGTGCAAATGGAGAAAGCAATGAAACGAGACAAAATCGAGACCAATGATAGGCAACTTGCTTGTGCTAGGATAAATTCTGTAGAGGGTCAAGATTATCTAAAGTCAATGGCTGCTGCAGCTAATTTTGCTTGGGTCAATAGAAGTTCAATGACATTTTTATCTCGCCAGGCATTTGCTAAACAATTCAAAATGGCTCCTGACGATTTAGATATGCATGTAATTTATGATGTGTCTCATAACATTGCTAAGGTCGAAGAGCATGTTGTGGATGGAAAAGTGAAGACTCTCCTGGTTCATAGAAAGGTATATGATAACTATGGTTAAATTTTAAACTAATCTTTTGTTTTCAATAATAGAAATTAAGCTTTTTTTAATAGTATACCATATTTTTATTTCAATATCTTCAAATAGCATATCCAAAAAAATAAACTTCCTGTTGAATTTTAATATAGAGTAGTAATTTATGATATTTAGTATTTGTAATGACTATGTACTGTTTTTCCTTTTTATTTATAAAGATAAAACTGCACATATGCAATACCTGATGCCTTTCCAATTAACTACTACTAAATTAACAATTATAACATACCATAAACAAGACCATAGTTATAATTAATCAGTCAGTATTTATAGTACATGTTTTATCAACCATTCTATTAACATTACTCTTACGATTGTAAGCATTTCTGCTCTGTGATAAAAATAAGTGCAGCAATAGTACTGTAGTTTATCATTACTCACATTCCATTAATTACAAAATTAATATTGAATCCCAGGGTTCAACTAGAGCATTTCCTCCACATCATCCCCTGATACCAGTGGATTATCAACTTACTGGACAACCAGTTCTCATTGGTGGTACGATGGGAACCTGCAGCTATGTCCTCACAGGCACCCACCAGGGCATGACTGAGACTTTTGGATCTACTTGTCATGGAGCTGTTAGTATCGTATACATTCCTCAATTACACACATTTTGAAATAAATAACTATGCCTATTATGTGTATTACATTAAAATTTTCAAGAAGGCACATATTAAGACTGCAGTGGTTTTACTTGCTTTTCAGCTTTTTGACTCGATCCGAATATCGAAAACACCTATCTTTGTCTTTGTTGTAATAACTTTATATTTTAATCGAGAGTTCGAAGTAAACAAATTGTCCACACGATTTATTAAGTAACAATAGATAACAAATTAGTACAGTCATTTTTATAGTGAATTTTAATTAATAATTACTATTACTGCAGTGGAGTCAAAATAGACATGTTAATAGATTTTTGTATGTGGGTTTTAAAATGGGTGTATGTTAAGCCTTTTGTTTTCATAATGAAGTGCAATTATCAGTATTGGTGTGCTTAGTTGACAAGCCAACCATCCTATTACTTGTTACATACTGTACAACTATGTATGTATGATATGTGTAACATCAAGACAATTCAAGGATAAATACATGCCAATTCTAGATTCCTATAATAATATTTTAACTTTATCGTAAACTGTTTGACTGTATTATGCGCAAACCCAAATTTACGGCCATATTCAAAAAGACCAAATAGATTGATGAAGACGGTATCTTATTTGACTAGATATTACCTAGATATACTATAGTATATATATATTAGTGAAAATATAATACACATGTTAATAAGGGATACTTTATCATATACAAGAGTAATGGGGTTAATGGGATTAACATCACAAAGTTAAAAAATGTGGGTATTTCTTTACTAATGATAATTATTCCATATTCTAACCATTTTTAGGTTTAGGTTAAGGTTTTTTTATTAAACAGTTGAGTACTTATGTGCTGTTTGTTCATTATGACAGAGACCACTACTGGTTGAAATTGTAAAAGCTCACCAAAATCTAATTCATACAATACTAAGTCGTATGTTGATTGAAATTTATATTTCCAGGGGCGTGCTCTTTCTCGTGCAAAATCTAGGAGAAATATTGATTACATGGACGTACTTTCCAAGTTGGAGACTTTGGGTATTTCCATTAGAGTTGCGTCACCTAAATTAGTCATGGAAGAAGCACCTGAATCGTACAAAAATGTCACCGATGTCGTAAATACGTGTCATGCAGCCGGCATTAGTAAGAAGACTGTTAAATTACGTCCCATCGCGGTTATAAAAGGTTAAGTGGTTTATGCTATTGTCCTTTGCTATAAAAGATCTAAGATTTATATTAAAAACTAATGTAACTTCCGTGTGTATTAAATAAAATTTTATATCAATGTATGAGTTTGATTTTATATGTTTAGAAGATAATTATTTTTAGTTATTTTATTTCAGTGTAGTACTGAACATCAAAGTAAATATTATATTCATTTCCTGAGAATTTACGATTATGTGGAATTTGTTTGTTTTGATATGAATTATGCCCTATAAGACATAAGCATTCTTATGAAAATCAATATTATCAGCATATTGTAGTTAAGTACTTTAAATCATTTTATTCCACAGTATTGTTTTTATAGCTCATTTATCGAGGAAGGCTTTAGGCTATAATATATCATCACGCTAAGACCAATAGGAGAGGAGCACCAATGAAGAATGTTTCAAAATCGTATATTTTTTCGTTTGAGCGATTCCACTGCGTTAGTTTTATCCCAAAGTAACTATTCCACGCGGACGAAGTCGCGCAGGGAGAAGTAGTGTTCTAATATAGCAAAATTGTATGGTTGAACAGGCTAATCTTATTTTGCTTTAAATAATTTTTTTTTGTATAAAATAGTCCATTACAGGGCTGTAGCAAGTCGAATTTGAGGTAGGGCAGCATTAGTTACAGGTAGGGCGGGAGTAAAAAATTTATCCTAATTATTGATCTGCCCTCGAATGTCAGAAACTGTGGTATGTTGAGAAAAAATTAAATGCCAAACGCTAAATTAAAAAAAAATCTCAATGTATGTACAAACAATTTAATTATAATAATTTATCTTAGTTTTTGGTATTTTTAAAGTAGGGCATTGTGATTTCAAAGTAGGGCATTGTCCCACAAAGCCCCTCTAGCTACGGCTAACCTATAGTTAACGCATTTTAAACAGGGCAATAAATGTCACTGACAGTAGCAATGTGCACGCGATGTAACCCGTTATTACTTACGCAATACGTTCTTCAAGGGGAAGTAAATAGGACATTAAAGGGTCGGCAACGCGCATGTGTCATCTCTGGTGTTGCAAGCGTCCATAGGCTGCGGTGACTGCTTAACATCAGACGGCCCGCATGCTTGTTGCTACCATCGTGGTATAAAAAAAACGCACAATGGAGAACTTATTTTCTGACGTGGTTTTGAAGAAATTAAATGGTGACATCAACGCCCAAAATAATAAAATAATTGAAAACTGATCCCGAGAAAAAAGCTTGCCTCAGATAAAACGGCCTTTTTCAGGGCCACATTACGATTTATACAGTTTCTCTATAATTACGTCGAAACAAAGATTTTATCTTATAAAAGTTATTCCCATTAATACTACATAATTTAGCATATCGATCGTACCTATCCCGTTATCGATATGCACCTCTACAATTCATACGCACATCACTACACCTCTCCATAAGACTTGTAAGTGCGAGCGAGACAGATAAATATGATTTATGGCCCGAATACTCGGTTCGTAATGCCTCGACTATAGATAGCTAGCTAAAATTATCAACCAATCTAATAAGTAGACGAAGTGAGAACCACATTCTACGACATAAAATGAACACAAATGAAACGGGAGTGATTATTTCCAATATATTAGATTACCTTTTTTTTTTTTTTTTTTACCGTGGGGAAATCCCTTATGGATACGCCACCCTCCCGGGGGAGAGGGTGGGTTATGTCCGAGTCGCACGGACTAAAACCCCACGGTGTACCGACAGACCGTTTTGTGGGGGCGGCAAGGGATCGAACAAGCTAATCAACCTTGTAGAGCCGCCCCCACGGTCCGCCCGGCGGAAGGTGACCGCTGGGCTCCTACCTATAGAGGGACAGACCGGGTACACACCGGCTGCCCCCCCTCGTCCGCCGAACCCGTGCAATGAGGAGATGGGCCCCCCGGCCCATCCCCTCAGGTCCAGCTACGGTGGCAGGAGGAGTTGGGCGAACCGCCTTCTCCTCCTGCCTGTCCTCCTTTGGCGGAGACGGCCACTTTGAGGGTCTGCCTCGCGGGCCCTCTCCGCCTCCTCCTTCTGCGAGATGACCTCCTCGCAGAAGGAGGCCATCGCTCGCCAAGCCTGTTCGCTGCCGAGCATGGCCGAAACCACGCTCGGCAGCGATAAGTCCGGTCCTACCGCCGCCGCCAGAAGGCGGCGCTGCTCCCCCCACGCAGCACACTCAGACAGAGTGTGCTGCGCGGTATCTTCGGCTGCGCCGCACTCGTGGCAGGCGGCGGTCGGCTCCCTGCGTGCGATCCGGTGCAGGTACCAACCGAAACAACCGTGTCCGGTGAGTACCTGCACCAGCCTAAACGTCAGGGAGCCCCACTCCCTCTATATATTAGATTACCTGTGAATCATCTAGACTGGCAGGTGTTAGGTGGTATGCAGGTGTATAAAAATAAAAGTATTGATATTTATCTAATATTTTGATTGATATAACAAATAAATTTAACAACAATTCACTACAAATAAATTAATACTTTGTATATAACTAGTTTTGAGGTACATTGTTAACTAATGACTACATGATCGAATTCACATCGTATTCTATATGGCTTTTAATTTGTCTGCTATTATAACTAGAAGGGCAGTGCCAAGAAAGAATAGACCAGGTGGAAGTACTGCTGTGGTTTGTGCCGTTTCGTCTGTAAAGGAAAATATAATTTGAATTACTACTTACCTTACTTGTTTAATATTTTAACAATATATTTATTTAATGTACAGAGGGAAAATCCAAAAAAATTGAAAGCAAATGCATACTTTTTTTTTGGTAATAATTTCCACTCCTTCGCATGCGTACCACAACGCTTACCTCACTTCATTAAAGGCGTGCTAATAAAATTTATAGTTTCTTAAAACTTGAACAACGTTATATTAAAAGAAGATATCGTGATATTTTTTGAAGTGAAAACTTTTTTAGGGGCATTAAGCGGTATTGTTTTGGCAGGAGATAAATTTATGATTTCGCGTCATGACATGCTAGTAAGCGTGACCGACCGTATTGTGCTTGCGTCAGACTAGCGACGCGTTGTATAGCAGCGTGTGTACATCTAATATTGATATTTTGTATAGAAATTGTGCAGCACATCATTGGTGTTATTATCAAAAAAGTTAAATACGTATTGAATACTCGCTTTAAAAAGGTTTCGAATTGAATGCACCGCGGTCACTGAATGTTCGCCATCTTGCTCTTTTGTATCGCTTTGGTTAGGTTAGGTTAGACTTGCGAAAAAGGATAACGCTGGAGGGCGAACGCTGTGTATTTTTGTAGGTGGTAGAGCCACGCTGAAGCTATTATTGGTTTCAGCATGAATGGGTCGGCTCGTCCGTGGTAGTACCACCCTCTCACAGAAAACCGTCGTGAAGTAATAGTGCTTGGTATTATTGCGTTTCGTTCGGTCAGTGAGAGCGCCGGAGGTCCATGTCCTCTTCACCCCTCCCCATCCCCCACTCCTCCCTCCCCCCAAAAACAGGCTGGCAACGCACTTGCGATTCCCTTGGTGTTGCTAGTGTCTATGGACGGTGGTGATCACTTACCATCACGTGAACCACCTGTTCGTTTGCCTCCTATAATATAAAAATAAATAAATAATTCGTAACATTTTTAAAGCAAGTATTCAATACATATTTAACTTTTATGTAATAACACCGCATAAGTCTGATGAATTAATAAAATGTTTGAAATTTATTTTATTATAGTTTATTCAGAGTGCCAATAGATATGAAAGAGATACTAATGATAATTCCACAGTTTAAATTCCATTGTTTCGAGTTTTCACCTCTGTCGGCAGTCCTTGTGACTGCATCGACTTTTTTTTAAAATAACAACAATCACGTGTTTTAGAAGTAAACCTAAAAAAATGATCGAGATAAATTCTGTAGTTTTTGGGTAACATGCGCACAGCTACAGAGCTCTTACCATTATATCTGTATAGAAGATGATTTATGTAATTCTATATGAATATGGTCTTAACTAAAAGCATTAATGAATTATATTAATAACCAACCTTTTTTTTGCCTATATCTTTCGTCATTGTTATCTGTCGTCCAATTCATGCAATGTTTCAAAGCTTTTTCCCAGCGAACTTTCTGTATTTCTCTTTCTGAAATTATTAAATGCTTATAATAAACCAATTGTATAAAAAATGAGTGTGTGTAACCGTCATACGCGAGTGAAGTGAATCTTCTTTGACGTTATAAGAATGGCACTACAGATAATAAAGCTTCGATTTAATTTGTTACTTACTTACATTACGTACAGCACGGTCGCGCGTTCATATATACATAATTAATTCTATTGTATGATTATTACTATTATTCAATTTAATATTTCTTATTAAAAAAATAATATTTGTTTAAAAAAAAAAATTCGGACAAAATCAAAAATATTTAAAGATCGGATGGTACAGAAACGTGACGCCATATTGCCGTAACGGACTTCCGTTGCATTGTCGTTCAGTTACCTCCTAAAGAAGCCTCCTCCTTCTCCTCTCGCCTAAAAAAGTTTTCCTTCAATACATATCGGAATAACGGGATATCCTTACTAATATAAATGCGAATGTAAGTTTGTTTGCATACAAGTTGTCAGAGATATAGAAAAGACATGGGATACCTTTTATCCATAATAAGTAGTTTCCAGAGGGTAGGCTAAATCGGACCCGCAATTAAAAGTTAGTATGAAATATAACGAAAAGTGAATTCCTATAATGTAGGTTGTTTCAAAAATAAATACCTTCATTAGATATAGCTGGCAAAAACGTGTCTGCTGGAGGACTAGGTGTTGTCGTTGGCCAAATTTGAAGCGCTCTACCTGCAACTATGGCAGCTCCGAGAGCTGTACTTTCCATCATCAAAGGCCGAATCTGTATAATAATTACTTGATTATAAAAAAATTAAATATACAATTATGAATGAAAATGGGACATATTCATAAAAGTTGGTACAAACGTTTTTCATGAAGAATGTTATGCTATCCATTCTATTATAAACCGGCACTAGATGGCGGTAAATTATATTTTATTACTATTAGTATCATATGCCATTTAATGAAGTCGCGGTACAATATAAATTCTTTGTTTAACATTTAGTGAGATTATTTTTATTAATTAATGATGGACAGTGAGATATGACAATGTTTAAAATAGAGTAGAACAAGGAGCGATGATAAACCAGTTGAGGTGATTGAGAATTATTAGTTAGGACCTCTGTTATACCTTATATAATATCCTGCTTTAATAGATTGGTTAATAACTGCACTGTGATCATTGGATGTAAGCAAATATAATAGTATAATGGTTATATAGTGCCTTTATATAAAGGCTGAATGGTTAAAGAATCGCAATATTTACAGGGGTTACCGAGCAGTCGTTTCTAGTTCTAAATCAATTTAAAAAAAAAATAGGTGCTTCATATTTGGCCTAATTATCTAGAAATATACAAAAAATATACACAATCGTCTATGTTAAAGCACAGTGTCAATAACCGCCGTCAGGTGAAGTGAAAGTGTAGCTTTTGTGTAGGTGTAAGTTTCGGCACCGGTCATTGCACAAAGGTTTCTTAGATTTGTTTACATATTTTTGAAAGTCTTAGAACAAACTTTAACTTAGGTTCTCTTTGTTGTTTATTAGTATTTGCTTTGATATTATTATTTTATATGTTAAATGTGACCATGAAGTACCATCCTTTTGAATATTGCAAGCGACTAACCTAACACCTGGTATAATTATGAGGTACGTAACAATATATTTTCAATAATGCGAGTACTACAAAAAATGTCGAGATGGTGCTATGTGGCATTGGATTAAATATAAAAAACAACTTCTTTTGTGTAAAATCGTATTTTTTCACGGAGGAAACCTCTACAGCTAAACTTTAAAAATGCAAACCTTACGCAAATACAAATTTGATGATATTGTTTTTTTTTTATGTCGTAGCAGACAAACGAATAGGTGGGTCCCCAGATGTTCAGTGATCACCATCGTCCATAGACACTAACAACAACAGGGGAGTCAAAAGTGCGTTGCCAGCCTGTATTAGGGGGAAAGGGAGGAGAGGACAGGGGAGGTGGGCCTCCGGCGCTCTCACTGACCGAACGAAACGCAACAATGCACTGTTACTTCACGTCGGTTTTCTATGAGAGGGTGGTACTACCTCGGGCGAGCCGAC
This sequence comes from Antheraea pernyi, assembly GCA_015888305.1. Classification (NCBI taxonomy): domain Eukaryota; kingdom Metazoa; phylum Arthropoda; class Insecta; order Lepidoptera; family Saturniidae; genus Antheraea; species Antheraea pernyi. The sequence continues at coordinate 612,611 of MU158854.1, forward strand.
CCATTCATGCTGAAACCAATAATAACTTCAGCGTGGCTCTACCACCTATAATAGATATATGAAATAAATATTATATGTGACAGAATATACAATATACAAGTATTGTGTCGGTTAAAATTATAATGCCTTACTATAGGTATGCCAAGTATGTCTGCCTGCATTTGCATCAGTACAGTATTTTGTGCCATTCCACCATCAGCTAGTAACCGCAGAAGAGGTGCACAGTCTTTTGCCATAGCATCTGCCACAGCCCTAGTTTGATGACAGACCGCTTCTAGCGCTGCTCGCACTATGTGTGGTCGACGTGTCCTTGCACTCAATCCACACATCACTCTGGAAATATAAATATATATTTTTCAAATGTAACATATAAAATAATAATATCAAAACAAATATTAATAAACAACAAAGAGAAACTAAGTTTAATTTGGTTTCAAGACTCTTAAAAGTATGGGTACAAATTTAAATAAACCTAGGTTGAATGACAGGTGACAAAACGTGCGAGCGGCGTCCCGGAGTTCATAACCTTCGATGATAAAACGCACAATAAACCCTTTTGTTTTTTCAAACTTCGAAAAATTATCCTTTGTTAGTTGGGTATCTTCACTTTCACTTTTATTACACCAGACGGTCATTGACACTGTGCTTTAACATAGACGGGTAGAGGATTGACTATAATTTTTGTATTTTCTAGATAGTTAGGTCAAATATTAAGCACCTATTTTTTTATTAAATAAATCAAAATATTGCGAACTGGTTAAGTCACCCAGTATATTCATTCAATCTTTTTGCCATCATTAGATAACGATCTTGTGGGTTTACTTTTTTCCACTTTTATAATATTCCCCATCCATTCAGATTTAGTCCATTTATACTGAGACTATGTCTGAAAGTTATTGATACCAGTTTATATGTTGTTTTATTTAACTTTAACATAAATAATGACAGACTAAATAAACATCCTCACCCTCTGGCATCTTTCCTCCAATAAGGAGAATATAGTCCATTAAATGCAGGAACAAAACATATGCTCCCCTCTTCCTCGTGTTCTACTTGCGCTGCAAGTGACTCTGAATCTCGCACGTCGTTTATAATCTGAAGACCATCACGTAACCACTGCAATGTATCCCCTACATAAAACATTCCAGTATTAACAATAAAATAGTTCCTAAATTAATTGGGTATTATTATAATTTATAATTGGGTATTAATTATATTGGGTTTTCAATATAAAAGGGAACACCATAGAGCAGTAAATTCTTAAATATTTACATTTTTTGGGGTTCCTAAAAATTTACTTGAATTAGCTCGTATTACTAGCAAAAAGGTAGAAATAACAATATTCTTTAGGCTATGCATGTATAATGGTGGTGAGTCTATTAGGTTTTCTGTAATTTCTGAATGATTTCTACTGATAGAGGTCATACGTTCACATCGCTTCACAGCTATGCTAGGATCCGATAGATGGTGCTGTAGTCATTATTTACAAATTCTATATAGATGCATGAGAATGATTCATTTCACAATATACATTTGTTGATTTAGAACCAAAAAAGACATTTACAAAATCTAAAACTAAAAATTGTTAATAGGATCAAGTTTTTAACTAACAGAAAATAGTGAACAATGTGTGCCAAATCATATATTAAATAAATATAGGAAACTCTGCGTGATCTCACCTGCTACTGCTACAGAGCCTTCTAAAGCATAAACTGGTGGAGCATCTGGCCCCAGTTTGTAAGCGACGGTAGTTAGAAGTCCACACTGCGAGTGCACGATAGAATCACCTGCAATAGAATTAACACTAAATTAAAAAACAGTTACTTGTGATACAAGAATTTATTTTCTATGTGTACAGTTTTCAGGGGATCATTATAGTCTCGAATAAAAGTAGCGCTCAAAACCGTCCCGCAAAAACTCCCCAATCTACATACGCAATATGATTTTGCACATTCGACCTTAATGGAATGATTTAAAGTTGTTTTTATAAGGACGCTAGCGACACGAGACTATTTGATATGAGTGCATAATCCAAAATTATGCACTCATTTTTGTGGGCCTGCTGTGAGACGTTAAGTTTGCATCTTGAGTTTTTGTATAACAAGGCCATTTGAGTATAGATTCTCGTTTTCGTGAGGCTGTTACACTTAATAACATTTGACAAAACTGTAATGGGAATGGTAATTTATAGGATATGAAACAAAAAAACGTATTCAGGAATATATGGATTAATGGGAATAATAGTATTTAAAAAATGTGTAATGCTAGGACCTCATGGTTTAAAATTATGAGGCCAAATATCCTTCATTATCTTTGGTGTATCAAATAATATCTCAAAAACTTAAGTCAGTTCAGAAAGTGGCAAAAAATCAACAGCAAGGTAGCCGTCTAAATTCCTCAATTGAATTACATTGATGATCATAAATCTCTTCAGTCTCTCAGTTACATAAACACTATATACTAAGACTAGACATCTTAATGTAGGCATGAATATATTTATCATTTGTTAATATGAAATATGAATATACTTAATAATTTATTTAAGTAATATAGGCAATTATCTAGAGTTCAGTTATGTGTCCCCACAAGTAGATTAAGAAAACCGAAGCTATTACATGTACTATTTGTCAGTTTGTAGTCCGGTGAAGCTGTTAAGACCTCGTTTGGTCAATAGCGTAGTCAGTTCGAAAAAAAAAAAAAATTGTCCGGACGACATATCGCCAAAATGCCTTTCTGATCCGAGCATGTAAATATTTTAATTCTTTAGACAATAACCTAGATTTATTCTCAGATAGTATATCATGCCTTAGACAATGTTTATCTAGAGATTTTTTCCATAATATTAACTTTGTGTATGTAATCATGTTTTTATTTCTACATCTATATTGATAGCTGTCTTCTCTTTGTTTATTTATAGTTTTTATAAGTGAAAATTTGTAATTAGCCTTTGTATGTTATTTATTTGTTATTTCATTAGTGTTAACTGTAAGTTTTCTTAAACAAATAAAATAAAATTTTACACTGTTAAAACTATGTTAAATTATTACCTGTATTGTACAGCAGGAAGCATCCTGTACCAAAGGTGCATTTAACTTGTCCAAATCTCATACACCCTTGTCCGACTAAAGCTGCTTGTTGATCACCCAAGCACTGTAAAAAAATAATAAAAATAGACAATACATACTTATAGATGGTAAATATATAACATTTTAATTAGGTGCCAAATGTCCTATTGATCTATTTCAACATAATACCTATTTCGTAGAGTATTTATAGTTTGGTCTAAGCTGGACTTACTGGTTTCAGCATGAATTGGTCGGCTCGCTCGGGGTAGTACCACCCTCTCACAGAAAACCGATGTGAAGTAACAGTGCTTGCATTGTTGCGTTTCGTTCGGTCAGTGAGAGCACAGGAGACCTACCTACACTCCCCTTCCCCTTCCTCTCTAAACACAGGCTGGCAACGCACTTGCGACTCCCCTGGTGTTACAAGTGTCTACGAACGTTGGTAATCACTTAACATCAGGTGACCCATCTGTTCGTTTGCCTCCTACAATATAAAAAAAAGTAATAGTAGATTTACAATCCTTTTTTCATACTTTACAATATTATGCACTTCCTAGTTTCAGTACTACTTTTTTGGTGGAAATATGTATCAATACTGACATATCACCTTTACCTGCATAAATATGCATTCATGTGTTATGCAAGTGTCAATATTGTATATAGTATTAGTGTCAGGGACATATTTATTCAGTTCTATTTAATATGGATCAAACACTAAAAAATAAAATAACACTTACCCCTGCAATTGGTAACCCTAGTAGTGGTCCATTTGCAATGTAACCGTAAACCTCAGCAGAACTTTTAATCTTTGGTAAAATTTCTATTGGTATGTCAAAAAAATGCAACAACCCAGTGTCCCATTGTAAGCTGCTTAGTGACATGAGTTGTGTGCGAGATGCATTTGTTACATCAGTGACATGTATTCCACCATGGCTGCCACCTGTGAGGTTCTAAAACAGAAATTCATTTAACACCAATTAGGTTACTATCAAAACAGTCTCTGTATATTTATAAAAATATTAATACGTGAAGCCTAAATTTTGTATCCCTTTTTGAGAGAAATGCGCGAACGGATGCACGTGAAACTTGGCATAGTTAAATAAAAATATGGAAAAGTGCAGAAAGCTATTTATTTTATATAAAATGCATTAGAAGTACATTAAATTAATTAAAATATGCATTACTCACACTACTGCTTCAATTTTACACAACATATACACACATTTTTTTTTATGTCATAAATGGCAAAGAAACAGGTGCGTCACCTGCTGTTAAGTGATCACCACCGTCCATGGATACTAACAACACCAGAGGAATCGCAAGTGCGTTGCCACCCTTTGGGAGGAATGGATTAGGGGATGGAGAGGGAGAGGAGGAGAGGGCACAATGGCACAACAATGGCAAGCACTGTTACTTCACGTCGGTTTTCTATGAGAGGGTGGTACTACCCCGGGCGAGCCGACCCATTCATGCTGAAACCAGTAAT